>JAMLFT010008748.1:0-13395 GCA_026544285.1 Pachyrhizus erosus | reverse complement strand
AATCAATTTATTGAGTAAAATTTGTATATATATATATATATGAGTAGAAATTATTTCACTGTTTATTTTTATCATATTTTTTAAAATTTAACTGTTATAATAAATAATTAATTTTAACTATTAGATTTTAAATAAATAAATAATAGATAAAAAAAATATCTTTTTCAAAATAACTTAATCTTTTCCACTCTCTCTTAACTATTAGGCCCTATTTTCTCATTATTTTATTTTTATTTTTAAAACATTTATTTAAACTTTTAAACCTTTAACCTTAAAGTGACTTTCACGTGAAATAAAAAATGAACCAGACCTAACTTTTAACATGTTTTATGTTATGATTGTGATCATTACCAACACCGAATAAATCCACAAAGTATTTAAAGTGATTGATAATGTAAATAATATCTCCAAATAATTTTAAAAATAAAATAAAATAGTCCAATAGACAAAGAAATAGTGAGGACATATAATAAAAATAAACCACAAAAAAAAAGGTAAATAAAAGTTTAGATAAATGGGAGAAACTGAAATTGTGAGTAATATTAAACTTTGGAAACCACAATGGTTAAAAGAATTATCACCCAAATGAGGGGTGGAATTCAGTTGAAATTGAAAGTAAAATTATACACTTCAGAGTATCAAGAATTATTAATTATATATACATTGATGAGCATATATACACGAGTCCAAGACTATACAAACTCCTTCCAGCCCTAGCCAATTTCAATAAAATTGTTCAGCTGTATGGACCGTGAAGAAAGAAGAAATTGAAGTATAATGCCCCACGTGAAACCTCTCTATCTCATGCCAATTCAATCATCATTAATGGGATTTTCCTGATTGTCACTCTCCCCACTCAATTTGATGTGCGGGGTTGCAGGATCTCTGGACAAGATCAAGTTTCCTCTTGAATCTTTGATGCTAGTATTTTGAACATAAGGATCCATAACAATTCTGCACGAACTAGGCTCATCGGATCCCATGTCTACGCCATAATAGACTAAGTGATCAGCAATGCTATTCCCACTCACAGACCTGCATAAGATAACCAAATCAAATTTCAGCAGCATTCCATCATAGCACCAAAATTAAGGGAAACTCTTAAATTTTATTCGCCCGTGCAGTGGCAAATTTTTTCATCAAGTCTACATTTTCAATGGCATTGTGACAGAACAGATAGACTAACCTGCTACAATTTGGATCCTCGCCAGATTCATCACAAATCTTCTCAACGCTATACACAAGACTACCTAATCCAATATTATAAATCCATACCTGCAGTCCACAACTTCTTAGTTTCTTGTGAGCAATAGGAAAACAAAACAAATAAAACAAGTGCTGCAGGTTTGCATTCCCCACTATAAATAAACCAAGAGTCATAGATCATGACAACAGAATGACCGACACAAAAGTTGCTGTGTTGTCCAAGCAACAAATAAGCAAATAGATAAGGCACAAATTAGATGTATTTAAGAGCTACGAAATAGGAACCTCTATCACATCGCCGGGGGCACAGGGGAGAGATGGTATCTCTAATTAAGTCACGCCAAAAAAAAAACACAGGCACCAAACTATAATTGTCCGAATATATTATCATGCATGCATTATTCCTATTATTTTCAAAACTATCAGAAATGATGAAGATGGAGATTTTAGTGACAAATAAACACAGAAATTGAATGAGTAGGGAAAATATGGCTGCAATGAAGGAGATAAGGATTATTATGAGTGGCCATTTGTAATACAACTAGGTGCAATTTAATATATTAATATATTAATAGAGATATGCAAAATGTATTTCCAATATTCACAAAAATATCTAAGGACTACAAGAGTTATTATGAGTGGCCATTTGTAATACAACTAGGTGCAATTTATAAATTAATAGAGATATGCAAAAAGTATTTCCAATATTCACAAAAATATTTAATGGCTACCAAAGGACAATCAGTAGATGACATAGTCATAACTTTCCACAAACAAGCAGACAAACTTTAATTTAAAGATGATATAACAGGTTTAATATACAAATTTCATCATTTCATTATGCCAGGCCTTACCTCTCTTGGGAAGTGGTGGTATGTCTTCTGTGGTAAATAATAATAGTATGGAGGCAAATGAGGTACAATATCATGGTCATTTGTGACTCGGATTGTATTTGGAACTAGTTTGCTATAGAGAGAAGCAAAAGCAGCATTTCCAACACGAGGTTGTCCAAATGTCATAACTTGAACATTTTTTTCATTTCCATTTACCTGTAAAAATTTAAAATCAAATAACAATTTCGTCCCTATAAAATACAGAAATCTTGAGATGACTAAATGAGAACTTAAATAGTATAGTCTTTAAAAAATAATAATAAGACATTTTTGCAGTTTGGACTTTAGATACTACTCTGAATAGGTTTCTGGGGATTTAAAAATTCAAAAAAGCATATATTTTTAATGAAAGGGTATTCAAGAGCTGAGTTGGTTCAATTTCAGCTTTAACATTGAATTTCAAACTTAAATGATTTGACAAGGTTCCATATTAGCCACCAATTGCATAGTATTATTAACATAAAACTCCACTTTTACCCAAGCCTAGGACCAGCTATATAAATTTCTGACATTAAAAAAATAAAACACTTTTCAAATATGATACTTCCACGAGAAATTCAAACTCCCTGCCTCAGAATACTTATGCAAAAAAATGGAAGGGAGATTTAGACCACAAAACCTTGTATAATTCCGAGTCTTGCCAAGACAACTAAATTATAATTACCATTAAATCAAGTCCACAAAATGAAGCCATTGCCCCTCCCATTGAATGCCCCGTTGCTATAATTTCAATATCTCCAAAAAACTTCTTTGCTCTTTCAACAGCATCTAAAATTGCAGGACGTATAGTTGTGTTGTGGTACGCAGTATAAAAACCACGATGTACCTGGACACAGTGACAATAATATATCAGAACTGATGCCAATACATAGCAATAGAGCATAATCTAAGGCTAAACTTTTACACACCATTGCATCATCCATGCCAGGATAATTTATATCGTGCTGCTTCCAATATAAATCTTCAATCCAATTCTGTAAGCTGTATAAAAGCGGTTAGAAAGAAATCAGCTCAGAATATAACTAAAGTAGTATTGAAGGTAAGCCAAACATCTGGCAGACTTGAACTGTTTTCCTTCTTAACATGTATTCTTGGACATTTTTTTCTCTATAGGAAAGTTATTGGCTTTCTCTTACAGTATACAAGCTATATACTCTAATATTCTCAAAGGCCAACAATAGACGGGAACTTGTGTTCTCTTAAAGCAAAAAATCTGTAGTTTACAAGCTCTCAAACATGGTTGACCAAGCATTTTTTTTCAGATATAGATAATTATGCTCTGACTTTATCAATGTCAATTTATGGGAACATATTTCACTTTAGACACAACAATCTATAATGTACAAGGTCTCAAACATGATTGGATACATGGATGGCCATCTACCCATCTACAGTATTTCAAAACAAAAGAATGTTGCTGATCAATTAGGGTCAAGAAAATGGCATGTCCACATGCCCGGTGCACATAAAGATGGAAACAAGATATATTACTTAACCATCTATGCTTTAAATTCTCAAGACATTGTGCCAATAATACATTGCACACAGTAAATCAAGACAAATGTATTTTCTTAGCTTACAATTACATATGCATCAATGCATGCATATCAGCATATGAGCATCAAACAAAATTCACATGCATAAGCAAAACATTCCTGTTTCTAATACATGACAGCATCTGTTGTAGGCATCACATACAACATTGCACTCTGGTAGATCCATTTTAATGGTGCATATACAGTTATGGGCCCAAAGTTCCATAAAAAGTAAATTTAATCCAGTAAGAAAATCCACCTGTGTTCATTCGTTCCTCTGAATGCAATTATAATGGCATGGGGATCCTCAGCCACTCCAACAAATGCCTAAAATAGGCAGTGACAATTATATTAAAACAAAGTATATTAGAACAAAACTTCAGAATAATTTTTCTATGATGAGTTAACCCACCTGTAAGCAATGTTCAACATCAACAACTAACTCTATCATTTCAAATCCCTGTTTCCATTTTAAAGATCTTTAGACCAACAATTTTAAATGAACAGAAAAATTAGTAGGACACTAAAATGTAAATAATTCAAAGCTCACTCAAGATGTAAGTGAACATGTAAAGTTAAAATCAATATTCACATTTTCAGCACCTTGGTCAAGCCATCACACCTAGTGCACGTCCAAGTAAAAAGTTCTGTTAAATCTGACAAATATACCTGCAAGAACCAAACCTACATCAGTCCTATATGTAATTCATACAGAATTCCCAAAGTGCCCTAACCAAATTGCCTAATTCATGTAATGAAACTTCAGATTCACTGCATCAGACAAGTGAAATTAGTTGAACACTAATGATACACTTCAATAAATCCTACTTTGATTTATTTTGACCATTGCCTGATGGAGATGGGGAATCTCTCCATCAGGATCGACATAAGAGAAAGTACCTCAATTCTTAATTCAGTTTAGTTCTGCAAAGCTGATATAAATTCATTGAGTTTGCTTAGCAGTATAAAAAAAAAGAGGATACGATTAAAAGTGGCCTACTTAAAGCTGTCCAGAATTGTTATAAACAATGAAAAATCCATATCGTATAATTAAAGATATAATACTAAAACCATTTAGAGAGAGAGAGAGAGGGAGTTGAAACCTTAAATTCGAAAGTTTCATCATAATCCCAATTCCCAAATCCATGAATGACCCTCCAATTCCATGATAAGATAAGAAAACAAATAATACACAAACAAATCAAAATCGTCTGCCTACACACCTTAGAGGTTGAACATACAAAATAGCCATAAAACTCACCGCAGAAGCATATTCCACTAATATCGTAGCAAGTGTGTGATTGTATTGGTAATGTTGCTTTTTATGCCAAACCTTGAGTTCTGCAAATGGAATTATTGTTATACAAACGTGAATAATCCAATTTACACACAAAACTAAATATAATCCAGTGAATTGAAAGATAAGAGAGAGACACGAGACAAACCATATCGTAAACCCTAAAACATTAATACACAAAATCAAGTTTTACCTCTGCCACCAGAAAAGGCAAGCAGGCATAAACAGGTAACCAATATCAACCACCAAGTTTTCCCCATATACTCTGCAATTGAAGTACACAAACCAAAGGAAGAAAAAAAGGTCAAATATCCTATGAAGAAAAAGATCTATCACTTCAACATGAACGAAAATTGGGGACATGTTCCAAAGAAACGGTAAAATTAAGGGGAGAATTGAATAGTTGAATACATGTGTGAGAGGAGCACGGTGGAACCGGAACCGTAATCGGAATCGCGAACCGCGGGGGTTGCGGTGGGTTTTCCGGTGAAAGGGTTTCTCCAGCGAAAGTGATGAAGGAGAAGTCAAAGAGTCATAACAAAAATAATTGTGGCTTGGAAAGAAAAAAGAATAAAAGAAGCAGCGCAAATACGACGTCGTAGGGGTTGGTTTCGTGATTTTCGTGCCGTACTGGAACACTCGTGATCTGACTCAGCAACTGCTACAAGAATAGATGAGATTGGTTGTAATATATGGATGTGGAATGTTGAGTATGTGTGACGTGCGTACCTCTTGCTTCTTCTTGTTATTCGTTTTCTTCTTCGATTTTTGTTTTTTGTAAATATTAGTTTCGTGAAAAGTTTAAATTTTATACTGAAATAGATTTTTATAATATGATTTTTTAATAATTATAAATAAATTTTTTAAATTATCTTTATTTTCAGTTAGAATTTTTTTTTGTCAACAACTTTATTATATATATTAATAGATAAAATGTTAATTAAATCGTTCATGATTTTTTTTTTTATAATTATGAAATAAATCATCAAAAGAGATATTCGGATTCATCAAAAGAGTTTTGTCATATTTTTTACTTTAACAGAGTTTCATTTTACTTTAAATTGTAACTAGATTTTAGACATATACTATGCACGAATTCATTTATGTTATATACTTAATTTTTATGTGAAAGTAAATAAAATTATATTTTAAATTTTAGTAGTATATCATGCCGTATATCATTTTATTTATCTATTAATATATATAAATTTGTCTAAAAAGGAAACTATATAAAATTTTCTTTTTAAAATAAGAATAATTTTAACAATTTATTTCACAATTATTAAAAAAATCATCTACAGTATATTATAAAAAAATCAGGAACAAACTAATTAACATTTTAAAAAGAAAACTACACAAATAAATTGATATAAGGCTAATTTATATACATATTGGAAGTGCTTTTTTGTGTACATTATCTTTTCTCCTCATTATTAATTGTATAGTATTTTAATTGTCTTGACAAAGGTTATATTTGGAATTTTTTATTATTATTAATTCTTTTTCTTATTTGTTCATCTGCAATTATTTAAAATATTTTAAATTATTTTTATTATTCTTACTTTCCTTTCTTAGTAATTATTATAAGTTTTATTTAATTTTATTTTTCTGATCGAACCCCTTTAAATAATTAAACTATCAAAAGATCTTCTGAATATACGTTATTTAGTGATGTTTAGCCTTTTTTCCCCAATGTATTTTCTTTGGATTTAACATTCCTTTCTTAGTTATAATTCTTTAAATTCTAAGCTGATTTCAATAAATAAATAGTTGAGAGTACGTGAACAAATTTCATGGTGTTGCATATAAATTCCCAGCCTGTAACACATGTAATAAAAAGATTCTAAAACATATACACACCAAGGGCAAATATAGAACATGTGTAATATGCCAAAATACAACAAAAAGATGTGTGCTAGAAAATAAATGGGTAACCTTAATGGTGTTGATGAATTTTCAGTCTCAATAAAATATTGAAATTCTCATGTGCATTTCTTTTTAAATACTTTTTTTTCATTTATAACACTAGACAAAAACATAAAGCTAATTAAGATAAAAAAAAATGAATAATTAACATAGTAATTAAGGATGAAAAATAAGAATAGATTATTAATTAAGGATGAAAATTAATTAATATATTTTAGGTTTAATTTTTTTTTCACTTGTCTTTTACATGTTTACAAATTTTGTCAGTAAAATATGAGATTTACACGTTTTGTTATCTAATTTTAAAAATTACACATTTTTGCCAGTTTCACTTATTTTATTCGAATATAAAATATAAAAAAAAAAAAAAAAAAACATCCAAAAGTAGTCAAATTGCAACCCTCGTTGCTTGCCCAATATGCATATTAAATTCCACCGTTGTTTGAGCAGTGTACAGTCACGTCTTAAATTAATAAATAAAAAGGTCAGTTCCTTTACTTCATGTTGGTATACCTCTTTCATCTTAAAGTTTTTTGAAGACAAAAAATGATACGCTCTTGCTCTTGTAAGGCAAAATTGATTTCCCAATTTCCATTTTTTCTCTTCTTGACTTCTTCATTGACTTTCATTTTTTGTTCTCTTCCTTTTTATTTCAAATGATGAAGCGAGGCACGTATGTTATAGGCAACACTTGGATTCTCATTTTTCTTTTCATCCCTACTTCATATTTTGTTGTGTGCGGGACATGAGTTATCTGGTTCAACCGAGACACCGATTTTATGTATAACCAATTGAGTCATTGGATTTTGCTAGTTCAAGTGCATGAGCAATCTGACAACAACAAACTTGAACTAATAAGATGATCGAGTGTAACACTGCTGTAAAGAAGAGGAAATATGCAAGTGGGATGGTAACTACTTTTTAGACAACAAATATTTCTCCTAAAAATCAGAATGCTAACTTCTCATCTCCTTTTGCAGTTTCTATGCATCACCATTTGACTATTATCATTTTTTTAGTTGGGATAACGCTGTAATATGTCTTTGTGTCATTGTGGTATAATTAGTATTAGTGAAATTAGGAATGATAAAAAAGTAAAAGGATCAAGTAATAAAATTAGTATCAATATCCAATCTATTCGTTATTTTATTTTTTATAATAACTTTCTAAATTCATTTTAAAAAAAAATATCTTATGAGAATAACACCTTTTTTTATAAGATAAAAATATATATCTGAGTCAAAAAAATTACTGTATAAGAATAATTTTTTCCATACTTTTATATATACATATATATTAACAATTACTTCTAAATATTTGATGTAATTATATATTTATAATTCAAAACTGATATTACTAATTTACTTAAAACAACTTTGTATTAGTTGATTTACGCATTTGAGTATAGTTTTTATATCACACATATCTCATTTAGGATGACAAATACAATCGGATAATTATTTATTAATGGATACAAACAAATAATTTTAATACCTGCTAGTATCCACAAATATTTAAAAAATAAAAATTATATTTTAAAAATTATTTTATTATAAATTTTATTTATTCATTTAAAAATAATGATAAGAATTATAATTAAAATTATTCAAAGATAATCATTATATTGCATATTTGTTCATAATTTTGCACTTTTGACAAAATGAAAAGAATAAAAATTATGTAATGCTATATTTTAACTACTTAAAAATAAATCAAAATTAAAAAGTGTGATTCAAGATTAAAAATAGAGAAAATGATATATGTATCAGAAGTTTACATTATTTTTTATTTATTGTTATAGATTATAAATATAATTTATTTAATAAATTTTATCTTTAAACATTATGCTATTTTATATAAATTATCTTGCTATATTTATAATTTTTAGCATAATATTTTACCATCGAATAAAAAATTATAAGAGGTTACAAACACACATATATTATATCAATTACTTTAATATTTAATATTGATAAGCAATGATTAATGTATGCTTATTTGTACATATGTCATGATATTCATAACAGTACTATTATCAAAAATATAAAAATGTTTGAACCTGTTACTTGCGGATACTTATTTAAGATATTCATTAGTTATTTATCGTAAACTTTATTTACAGATATTTTTGTCATTCTTAACTTTAGTATCTTTTGTTAGTTAATACTTTAAGTATTACTTCTCTACACTTGTAATTTTGTGTTATATTTCTCAGTGATTAAAAAGAGTTATCCTACAAAAAATTCTTACTCATTAAATTAAAAAAATATTGAATAAATATAAAATTTTTAAGACATTAAATATATTTTTTAATACTTTGTTTTAAAATATTAGAAATCTTTGTGAGAAAATATATATTATTATTAAATAAAATATCACCACTCAAAAAAAATTCGTCAGTTCAACAAAGATAGTTATTTTGGATCTATTTAATATCCATAGTATAAAACTAAAACTTTCTTGTGAGAATTATTATCTCTCCTTATTTTATTACAAATAAAATTCTCATTTTGTCCTATTTCTCACACAAACACCCCTACCTATTTATTTAATCATCTTACTTTTCTTTCATAGGACATGCTCTTCAAACTCTGTTATTTTTCACTTCCAAACATCATCTTTATTTATGTTTCAATACTGATAATTGTGTTCGTCACCTCTACAAACAAATCCCACATTGTCATACCTTACTTTTGCACACCTCTCATGTTAAGTTGCACCATTCTTTTTTCTTGTATTGTTTTTATCTTCATTATCGTTGATAAGATGAAAACATGTTTCTAATATGTAATATTACACATATTTTTATTTTGTTACATTTTAAAATATAAAACGATAATATTTTTTTTTTATGAATGGTAAAAGATTAATGTTAATGACATACACTCTTTATTATTGATTAAAATATATTAGAAATAATTAATTTTGATAAGTTTCACATCTGAATCAAAAAGAGTTAATAATTAAATAAAGAGTGAGACCCAATAAAATTATTGATATATAATAAATTTTTATCAATGACATTGAGAGTTTTGAAAAGAGTTTTCGTTAGTCTGTAGCTAACATTTCTTATTATAGAATAAGGTATTTGTTGATTTGAATCAACCCAATTAATCCTATAATTCGATCAAAATCAATTAAATAGATTTGAATTTTTAGTCTAATAAGATTCAATTCAAATTAAACCATTGATTTACACATTTTAATAACAAAAATTTATATAAAAATTTAGACAAAAAATCATATATTTTTTTAAAAAAATTCAAATTATATAATAAGAGACCGATTAATTGAAATTGAACCAACCCATTAATTTGGATTGTGAAAAAAATGAAAACCTAAACTAATGGAAACCAATGAAAATTGATTGATTTAAATATATTTTTTTCAAAATTTAATCCAAATCAACTCATAAAACACCCCATATTATAAAATGCTACTCTTACAGCATATCAAAATCATTTCTTTTATGTTTTATTAACCCCAATATTTTTAAATGATCTAAATTATAACCTCTTTAAGACTAACCGTAGCCCCAAGCCAATCTTCATTATTTTCTTGTCATGTTCACAGTCGGAATAAAGAAAAAGAGAAAGTGACTCTATCAAGGGTTAGCTACTTTGTGTATTTTGGTCAAGATACTTTTGCTAGAAAACATTAAACAAAAGCAAGGGTGTAAGCTTAGATAAAAGTCGGTGAGACTAAGAATCCCCCTTTCCTACTATTTTGACGAGCAGGTTTCATAATTTGGGCCTAAGGTAGTACGACGGGCCCTGAGCGGCAAAATCCATTCCATATCGATGGCGGGAAATCCCCATTTCCATTTGGGGTCGTAACCGCACATCTACTGGCTTAATCGAACGGCTACTAACACCGCAACCACTTACTTTTCCCAATCACTTCAAACTTCGAATCTTCTCTTACAACTTCTTTCTCTGACAAACCCAAACCCTCGTTCGATTTCAGAATCCATGGCGAGACCTTCGAAGCCACACTCATATTCCGACGAAGCGCTCTCTAATGCCTCGAGTTCGTCCGAGGGAGAGGAACAGGTCAACGAGCAGGTCAACGAGCAGGTCAACGAAGAGGAAGACGAGGAGGAGCTCGAGGCGGTGGCTCGCCCCGCCAGTTCCGACGACGACGACGACGAAGTCGTCGGAGAAAATCCGCCGGATTCCGATGAAGATCCCACCGCCGCCGATGAAGCCGACGATGATCAGGTCAAATTCACCGCTTAGTCTTACTATGTCATTCGCACTTCGTACTTGTTCTGTTTTATTCTAGGGTTTATATTTTGCTGCTTCTTTGCTCATGCATGAGTTGCTGTAGAGACTGTTGTTTTGCATTTAAAGTTGTGTGTTTTACTTGCCTCGTGTCCGTGAAACCGCAATGCGTGCTGGAGAGAGAGACGTGCTCGTGCTGAATTGGTTTTTGGTTGGCGTATGTATGTTTTTTGGTTGAAGGAAGAACTTAAGGGGAACCTAAAGCCTGAGAGGTTTTTGTCTGACTACAGGGTGGGGATAATGTTGATCCCGATATTAGCAAGCGAGAGAAGGCTAGATTAAGAGAGATGCAGAAAATGAAGAAACAGAAGATTCAGGAGATACTGGATGTACAAAATGCGGCCATTGACGCTGATATGGTAAGCTTAGTTCTGTCATAACTCAACTTCTTTTTGTAATATAGTGTATTAATGCGATCGTTAAGTAAATGAACCGACATCTAATCTAATGCAGAACAATAGGGGAAAGGGGCGTTTAAAGTATCTCTTGCAGCAGACTGAGTTGTTTGCTCATTTTGCAAAAGGGGATCAATCTTCGTCTCAAAAGAAGTCTAGGGGAAGGTACGTTCCTAAAATTCATGCGAATTATGCCATGGCAATTTGTCCCCTTTTTTTCCTTTGTTCTTGCTCTGAATTTTATTGCATTTGGCACCTAGATGACATCATAAGTTATACCTTCAAAGTTGAAAGTTCTTTTAAGGGGTGCATATAAATTCTTATATGCTAGGCGGCCAAGGAAATCATAGAGATAAATTAACATCAACTAATCAAATAATTGATACACTGTCAATTCCCAGATGCTCTAGTGTCTCAGATAATTCAGTAGAAGCATTCATTTGTCTTTTATGTTAACATTGTAGCTAAATCTACTGGTGGTTCTCCAAGAGTCTGATTTCAGAAGAGCACTAAAATGATGACACTTACTTTTTGCATAAAATAACTTATCCTAGCATTTTATGCTTGTGTATTAAGGGGTCGCCATGCATCCAAAATCACTGAGGAAGAGGAAGACGAACAATGCCTAAAAGGAGAAGAAGATGGTGTAGCAAACACACGTCTGGTGACACAACCATCATGTAAGTGTTCTTTCTTTGTATATATGTGCTTGCTTTCATGGATTTGAAGGCTCTGTTTTTAGCATCTCACATTGTGCAGTTGTACTGCAAACTCTTCCCTTTGTGTATTCAACATGCCAATGCATTATATAGGGCTGGCATATTTGCTTGATTTGACATAATAAGCTTATTTTTCTCTCCCTCTTTTTCTCTGTTTGTGAATAATGGTTGGAATCATAGTTATCAATATTGGATGGTGGTGCCTAGTGGCTAACTTTGAAAATACTATAGATGATTAGTTGGATGATCACGTTTTAAACGTTATAATACAAACTAAATAATTTATATTGCACACATAAATACTAAAAAAAAAAACCCATAATTAAAGAAATTCATAATAAGTTCCAGTTTACACACCCAACCACCACCAATCTAGGAGCAATAAGAACATAGAAAAGTAGTCAAAAAATGAAAGATGATGGTGAAATTAATGGAACTAGAACAATAACTTAACAAATTTGATAACAAATTATCAGAATGTGAACTGGGTGGAAAGGCTGAAGGAAGAAGAAAGAACGAAACACAGGATAAGTAATGGTCCTATAACTAACGTGTGAAGGAATAGAGGTCAAAAAGGTAGTTTTTTGTGGAATATTTTACCCAGAAAACCCTAAACAACGATGTTCCAGGGTAAAAATGGTTTTGAAGCAGATACCATGGTAGTGCCTCTATAGTGGACAAGAAGCTGCTATTGAAAACTGCTGCACAATTTGAATCCCATGGACCCATAGTGCCCCAGGGCTGCTCTGCTCCATTATCCCACTGTACTGTGCTATTGATTCTATAGGTTGGATATGTGCATTTGTGTCATACTGCTGGATACAAATACATCAATTGAATAAACTTATAGAGAAGATATGCCCATAGATTCTACTTTATCTGTATTCTGGTGGTAGATGCCCTCCATTCTGGTTCTGAATTTCTCATTGGGCTACATGTGTTACAGAAATGCATCATGGAATCCTTTTCTTGTACATCCTTCCGGCTAGATGCTTTCTTTTTTATTGTTGATATCTGATGGACTGCTCTTAAATCAGCAGTTTTTTGTTTGGGGGGGGGGGGGGGGGGTTGGTGTTTAATAAATATATGTTTTTGCTTTTTTATAATATTTTTTGTGTTTTGGGGTGATTAATGCTTCTTG
>JAMLFT010008747.1:0-13399 GCA_026544285.1 Pachyrhizus erosus | reverse complement strand
AAATAAAATAAATATTTGGTGAGAAGAAATATAAAACCAATAAAAGAAAAACATAAATTAGTTTATAGGATATTTAGAAAAATTTAGAAATCAAAAATATAATTGTTTAAAAATTAAAACAGAAATAAAAAGAAAAATAAATGGATAAATAGAAAAGAAAAGGGAAAAGGGGCAGGGCTGGGTTTCAACTGAGGCCCTATAGGAACAAAAAGGAGAAGCGCACCATGACCAACTGAACTACCCGTTGTGGGTAGCAAAATAACGACCCAAATAGCATAAAAGGTAAAGGCGATGGTTTAAATGAGAAAATAAAACGCGAAGTGTAAAAAAAGGGTGGGGTGGATTCGAAGGAAGGCGCGTTGAGGTCGAAGGTAAGTTTAGGTAAGCAGGGATTGTCATTTGACCGCTAGGTCCATCGTTGTTTATTTTTACAATTCAAATCTACATAAGCCTTCCTCCAAACGTTCTTGCCACCATTGAAGCAACTTACAAAGCTCTCAACCTCGAGCTTCCTCCTTACAATTCACCACCCTGCAACCCTACCCCTTTGTTATTCGCCTACCAACACTTCACCCATGCTGCCTGAATAAAATAATTCAAAAGGGGAGCAGAGAAACGCTATATAAGAAACAAGCTTGTAGAGGAACGAAGTACACCACCCTATTTCACTTTGAATTTTAAAGCTTTGTGCTTATAACTATACATAGACAGCTTCGTAGTGATCCCCACTACATTCCGAACTCATTAACTTTGCGAAAGAGGGAAAGAATTAGAAATTAGCAACGCCACTAGACCTTCACCAAAAAGCTCAAAACACTCGTTGAAAGTTCAAAATTAAGGTAGGAGGAGTCATTTTTCCTTCGAATTTCATTATTATAATTATTCTAGATTCTTTTAATTCAAATTTCTATAAGTTTAAAGCCCTGAGATGAAAAAAAACTTTCTAATAACAAATTAAACTCGAAATCCCAGATTTTTGAATCCAAACAAATCAATTTGATATGTTTAGACGGTTTTTGATGAAATTGTTAGATACACTCTATTATTGATATTCGAACGATTCTAGACATAAAACTACCCAAATTTGTTTAAGGAAATGGAAAATTGAACAAGAACAAAAGTCATCATTCTGCCCCCATTTTGTGCTTTAAAATTTGCTGAAAATCTAAGAAAGTATAGTGTTAGGTGATTAATTTCAGCTTTACATGGTATGAATCATACAAAGCGAACCCCAAAGGAGAAAAGGAAAGAAAAACAGTCAGTTCAAATTAATTTTTAGCCAAACCAAGAATTCTGAAATCTTTGAGGCAGAAGATGATGGTCAAAATGACAATTATACCCTTGGGACAAAAATTTAAAATTTTATTATTATCTTGTTTTCAATTTAGAAAAAAATTTATTACCAAAGACATCTTGAAAACATTAATGATGGAATTAAAAATCAATTTGATAAGAAATGATTAAGAAGAAAATTTTTATAAAAGTACCAAAATGCCTCTAGTTGGAAATTTTAAAATTTTAACTATTTTGTCATTATAAATTAGGAAAAATGTAGTTAGAATGTTCTATATATGAGCCCAAAATAAGTATATCATTCCTAGAGCCATATAAATGTTAAAAATCCTCAAGAAATGACTTTTTATCTCAAAATAACCAAAATATCCTTGTATTAGTCAATTACAATTCTTAATTGTTCGGGTCATTCTAAATTTAGGGAAAAAAATATAGCATAAGTGTTACCTAATAATATGAGATATTCTTGTGAAATTTACAAAGTCAAAAAGATGATCCTTAAAACTAAATGTTTTTGAAAAGAAAAACTACCCTTTTATGAGAAATTACTAAAATACCCCTTTATAGGAAAATTTTCCAAATTGAAGTAACTCTTGGAGGACTTAGACGAGCGTATTAATAATAATTATAGAAATTTGTAATATTAGGTTGACGTTCGGGAGTACATATCCTGCTTGGTATTAGGTCCCGAATATTCTCAACCCAATCTTGGTAATGCTCTGCCTTGTCGAGGATGCCAAGCCGGTTTTGTGACACCCTCTTTACTTTAAGTGGTTCACAATTTGGCACCTTATCTATCCCTAAGGTCTTGCTAGAGCCTACGTATATTTCCCATGTACCTTCTGTGGTCAACCTTTGCATTCCCATTCATAGTTCTCAGTCGTTAGGGTTTGCAATTCAACCTACTTTCCTTATTTCATTTGCCAACTCTACTATTCATTCTATCTTGGTACTGATGACATATTTAGATATCTATGGATAACATTCATCTTTCACCTTTATCTATATTTGTCATCATGGTCTGAGTATTTCTTAGTTCATCTTCGACCCTAGAGTTACTTCAAAAATTTATTGTCCCATATGGATAATTATTATGAATAGGTAACTCCTATTAGCAGAAGAGATAGTAAATCATAGCTACATGATCAATTCAACACATTTAAAATCATACTGAATGATCATAGCAATCAACAATATATATTATAATCAAACAGTAAGACAAGGGCAAAATGGTTATTTTACACTTTTTCTTTCAAAGTTCCTTTCTACTCTTATATTTATATGGAAGAGGAAGATCTAGAAAGGTTTTGAATCTATGTTTGAATTAGTTTGAAAATTTTCCCTACTAATGGGTATTTTAGTAATTTTCTCTTGAAAGGGGTATTTTGGTCATTTCATAAAATTAGTTCTTTTAAGGGTTTCCCTTCACATTCCTAATCATAAAATGTTATAAAGGTTCCCAACATTACTAGGGAGTGCTTAAACATTTTTTTTCCCTAAATTTAGAATGACCAAGCAGTGACAAATTTTAGTTTTATAACATAGGGGTATTTTCGTCATTTGGGGATAAAAATTTATTTATAATGATTTTCAATTTCTAAAAATGACAAAAATATTCTAGGTTCATTCATAAAAAGGTTTTGATAGTATCTCCCCTAATTTTATTAAATAAAATAGTTTAAAATTACAAATTTTCATACTTAAGGGTATTTTTATAATTGTATAAAGATAAGGTTAACTTTTTACTTGAAACTTTAAGAAATCTGTTTTAAAGCTTGAATATTGGGCAAAGATACCCTTTGAAATTATTTTTAAGAAATTTTGGTAGATTAAATAGCAAATATTTCAAAATTTATGGACCATTGGCATTTTGGTAATTTTCTTGCCTTAGAGGCAAAATGGTCATTGACCATCTTTCTTTTTCAACCTCTGAACCAGAGGTTTATTTTGGTTCGAAACTGTGTTCAAATTCTCCTAATATTTTCCCTCTTGGTTTCTGTTGCTATTATGCAATAGATTTAACCCTTTCAATGACTTAGAACTCATCTATTACTCATTTGTTTACTATGATTTTGTAAAAATTTGATTTTTGATCAGAAACTAGAACGCGATCCTGGTTCATGATAATTTTTTATTTTTTGTGACAATTTTGGGGAATTCTTTGTTTAGAATCCTTCATGCTTAAAACAAAACTTATCTCAATCCTAATTTAATAATACATAGCATATTAGGGTGAATTCAATCAACGTTGAATTCGAAATTCAAAAACTTCTAACATAAATCATTTTTCAAGATTTCGATTACCACCATTCATCAAACTTTCAGAAAACCTAATTCAAATAGCATAGAATGTTTTTAACAATCGAGATTGAAGAAAAGATCACCTTATTTTAAGTAAAATTCTATCTTATTTGATTTATTAAATTAATGGTTTACTTGGAAATCATCTTGCTATTGATTTCTTAAATTCAAGATAAAAAAAAAATAGTAAAAATGTTAAAACTTTTTAATCTAGGGATAATTTGGTTATTTTTAGAAAAAAAATTTATCCTCTAAGGATTTTTACGACATTTTTTATTTTAGGAATGATATAATTATATTTGGTTCACATGTAGAATGCGCTCACTACATTTTTTCGTAATTTAGAATAACAAAACAATAAAATTTTAAATTTATAAATTAAGGGCATTTTGGTAATTTCAAAAATTTTATTCCTATTCAATTTATATCATATTGATTCTCAATACTACTATTAGTGTATTCAAAGTGTCTCTGTGAAAATTTTTCAAATTTAAAACAAGAAAGAAATAATAAAATTTCATATTATTGGCCTAGGGAATTTTGGTAATTTTCACTTTAGGGCCAAATTGGTCATTTGACCATTTTCTTCTTCTTCTTCCTTACATAGAATACTGGTTTTGGATCGAAACCAGTTTGAATTCCTCCGCTCATTTCCTTCTACCTTATTCTATGAATAAATATAGTTCTAAATGGTTTATAATAAAAATTTTATTTTAGTTGACTATATTTATTTAGATTTGCACTGATTACGTTCAAAAACAAGAACAGACTCAAGATTTCATCCTTAAATTCAATTTTCATTTTTCTTCATCAATCTTGGCAAATTTCTCACATAGAATGATTCGAATGACATTACTCAAGTGTATTTTATCTAACATTTGCCAAAACAGGAAGAACAAAGAACATAGAGTTCTTCGAATTTACAAAAATTGGATTTCTAAACTTAGAATCATTTTTTGGAGAATTAATGGATTTTAGAGTGTCAAATTTCCAAAAAAAAAAAAACAAAATTCACACAACCTATAACGTGTCTAACAATCAAATTTGAAGAAAAAGTAACTCCTTGCTTCCTATAAATTTGTAGTGATGGGTCTAACGGTCAAACGACAAACCTTGTTTCCTCTAATTCCTCTCATCTCCTATGTTACGTGCTTTGAATCTTGCCTACCCCCACTTTTTCTTACTCTATTTTATTTTCTCATATTATTTTCCCTTTTTATTACTTATATTTGTTATTACGCCTTATTACCATCTGGACACACAATCAGGTGATAACGCATTTTGCTACCCACCTAGGTGTTCTAGGTTCAAGCCCAAGCACCTGGTTTTTTTTTATTTTCTTTTCTTTTTCCCATTTTCCTATTTTTTTATTTTTTGTTTTAAGTTTTTAAAATTATTTTTTTAATTCTATTTTTTTTTTCAAAAATCCTATAAATTAATTTATATCTTTCCCTTATTGTTCCTATATTTTCTTACACCGAATATTTATTTTATTTTGACAAAATTTATTTATGTAAAAATTTATTTATTTATATTTAATTATTAGAAGTTTATTTCTAGCTAATAAAATTTAGATTTTGATTCTCTAATTTTTTTAATTTTTTTTTCTTTTATTTTAATTTCATCTAAAATATCTTCATCTATTTTCTTATCCAAATTAAACTATTTCTTATTAATTTATATTATTATTTAAGCTTATTTTTAATTCAATTTGACTAATTATAATCTCTCTCTCTCTCTATATTATCTTCTAAATAATATTTCTCATAAAATTTAAAATTTTTAATCTTATTTGGGTTAAAGTAAAATATTTAAATGAGGAAAGACAAATTTCTAATTTTAAAATTTTAGTTTTATTATATTAAAAGCAAGATGTTACACACACATTATTGAAAATATGATTGTCTTAAAAACATAACAACAAGCCATCAATGGGTTCAGGTTATACATACATCATTTTACATATAAATGACATAAATAATGTGTGTAACATAAAATTAACAATGAAATTATGTGCGATAAGAATGAAATTTACCTTCTAAATAAATGAGTAATTGAAGAAAATATTCAACTAAGGTAAGATGGTACTAATTACAAAGCGTTGTTAAAGTGCTTCTTGTAAACATAAGTGGCTTCTACTTACGTGCCTTTACTTGACGCCTTCACAATGTTATGTTAAGTTTTATCAATCTAAGGCTTCATTTTTTACAACCATGTTCAAATCTAAAGACCATTTGTGCACAATGTCACCCCCTAAAAAACAAACATTTGAACAACAAGATGATTTTGAAAAGAAAGACATTTAAAATGAAAGACAATTTTGGCATAAAATGATCAAACGATATGTCAAAAACAAAGCTTTTAAAAACAAGATTAACATTTCTCCCCATTAAAAATTAGTTATAAAGAGATAATAAAAAAACTCAAAGATTTTATATGGATTCACCTCTACTATTAAGACTATGTCCAATTCTTGGAAAATCTCCAAGTTTGACTATCTATCAAAGTTACAAGTATTATTTTCTCAAGTCACTTCTAGCTCTTATAACAAGTAGTTTTTCTATTAGTATTTTCAAACTAACTAGCAAGTATTCTTTCTAAAGCCACTTTAGACTCATCCTCAAAGGTTCTAAGGTTTGAGTTTATCACAAAGGCTCAAACACTCAACTTCATTTAATGCAAATGGATACAAAAATATATCTAGAGTCTATCTTTTATGTATATACACATTTGAGAGTTTTCTAATGAAGAGAATATAGAAAAGTTTTTTTAAGGAAATAACGTAATCACACAAACAATTTTATATACGTCAATTTTGTCTAGAAACATCTAACAATTTCCTATATATAGGCAATCTCTTCAAGTATTAGTTGTTTTATAATGACCTCTTTACTTCATCTATTAGTAATGCTCTAAAACTACATTTAATGTTGCATTAATTATTTTTCATCAACTAGTCCTTTAACTTTTGATAAAGTAACATGTTTATCTCCTTTTGTAGACACCTATTTGAAGTCATAAGTCTTGTAATCTTTTCACATGTAGAGAGGTTTTTCTAATCAACTATAGGCAAGACTATTTGGGAGTCAAAAATCTTCTCTAATGTGCTCTTGAAATTTCTCATTTATTCTTTAACAGATCTTAGAATGAATATTTGAAACATTCTTTACAAATCAAATAAAAGAGCTTATGTAATAATAACTATAGAGTAAATGTTTAGATGATGTTATAATAAACATCATATGTCTATCAAACAATAGCAAATATAGATACCCAAGAAGATTGTTTGTTTGCTTTACTAAAGACAAATGGTTGAACTTATGACTTGTTTGAATAATCAAAATATTAAGGGTCTTGATTCTTCTTATGGACTAACAATCTTATGACTTGCTTAATGATATTAAAGAATTATAAGTTTTTATATAAAGAATCCACCACCACTTTGTTGCATTATTTGACCCAAACTCCTTCCTTTGGTGAATTGTCATGGTCACCACTAGGAATGAGAATGTACCTATTGTTGGAACCAATGTAGTTAAAGGTGATGCTAGAGATGACCTATTTTTACAACAACACTTGTAGGTTGTGGAGGATTTATATAACCAAAATGAAGCTCAACACAAAAAGCCAACTAGAAAATGCAACAACAATGAATCCACCACCACTTTGTTGCATTGTTTGACCCAAACTCCTTCCTTTGGTGAATTGTCATGGTCACCACTAGGAACGAGAATGTACCTATTGTTGGAACCAATGTAGTTAAAGGCGATGCTAGAGACGACCTACATTTACAACAACACTTGTAGGTTGTGGAGGATTTACATAACGAAAATGAAGCTCAACACAAAAAGCCAACCAGAAAATGCAACAATAATGAATCAAAGCAAAAGTGCACCACCTATAGTGCTTTGTTTTGCACCTTAAGATTAGTTGTGTGATTATTAAATAAGACACTTCAATATTTTAGCTTTGCCATTGGATTGGAATGTTGAGAAAACTTTGAATAATATTAATTTGTGTTAGGGATTAAAATGTGTAAAATTATAGTTTTACCTAGTTAATTATTTAACTTAATCCTTATTTTTAGCTAAAGATAACAAAAATATATATATATAAGCTCTTAATTAGATTGGTATTTATAAAAGTTTCTTAATTTATTAAAGTCATTGGAAATTTATTAATAAACATTAGTAATTATTAGATTAAATAAATTAAAAATTATAATAATTATGATAATTATTTTTTAATTATAAAATATATTAATATTAAGATTAATTGAAAAAATAAATCTTATTTATTCTCATTAATTTGATATGGAAATATAACTTTTAGCATAACTAAAGAATTATTTGTTCAATGGTAGCAATAACTTAGGAGATTATTATTAAAGGGAATGCTAACATGATATTCACAAAGAGAATGAAATGACAATTATTTCAAATCTAAAAACCACCCATGCACTATGCATACCATGAAAATTGGCCTTTCCTCACTTGGAATATTCAAATCACCATCGCTACCAAGATTCTTAATTATAATGCATTTAGAAAATTCAAGATGCTTTACGAGTAAACAATTTGATTATTGTACGTGAAATGAAGACGATTCTGTTGGTATAGGTTCTCTAAAAGAAAGATAAGGTTCTAATATAAGAGAATCACGTGCAAAACTAAGCTACTATGATAGAATAGAATCACATGAAATGCGAAAGTTGTGATGAAATTCATAACTTTGAAATGGACGGTTGTTGACTAAAGTTGTGTGGCCTTTTGTGATGTTGTAATTGTGACCTATTGGATGACTTTCAAGTGCCTCTATGTGTATATAAACAAATGAATGGATTGGTTCTGTCTTTTTATCATGACTTTTAAGATTTCATAAGGTATGTTTTCAAAATTAAGTGTATCCCTCATTTATTGTCACATTAATTTTATATTAACTATATCAAATGTATATACATATTTTTTTGCGTAGATGTTTGTATTTAATCTTACAAGTAGTTTCATGATTTATGAAGAAGCCCCGATAATAAAGGATAATGTTAGAGACTTTAGTGAACATAATCATCCCTATTAGGAATATGATGGACAATCAAGCAATGAAACACATTTTAACCCATCTCTCTCTTTTGAAACTATTAATAGTTAACTATCAAAAGATGTGGAATTAACAAAATATAAGAAGTGACAATATGAATGTTGTGAACAACTTTTATGAAGGCATGTCGTTTGAATAAAAAGAAGTGAATATCAATGCAATTAAGCAATTTCATTTTTTGCATTCATTTAATTGTGATGTAGAACATAACATGAGTGATAGGTATATTGGCAAGTGTACACAATATGATAATAGATATGAGTGGAGGATTAGAGCACCTTATAGTAAAGTACGCAATAGGTGGGAAATAAAGAAAATGAATGGTACTCACACTTGTACAACTACACTCATTTCTCAAGATCATGTTGAGTTAGACTCTTCTATAATTGTTCATAATATCGTTAAGTTAGTGAAGGAAAATTCAGGTGTCCCAATAAAAATCTTAATTACAGACATGAAAATTTGCTGTGGTTATAATGTGACATACAAAAAGTTATGGTTAGCAAAACAAAAGGCACTTACAAAAGCATTTGGAGGTTGAAAAGAATCATAAAATTATTTGCCTAGATGGATGGAAATTATATATTGTAACATCCCAAATTTTTTAGATAATATAGATATATCCCTAGAATTAATTCCTTCTTCATTTTTAGTTTAGTTTATTTAAGGATTTAGGAATGTAATTCCTAGAAGAGAAAAATCAGCTAAATACATATTGCCCAAGAAGAGAAAGAAAGAAAAGAAAAATTATGATTTGTAAGAAATTAACATTTAAAATAAAATAAAAATACAAAGTATAAATTTATTCCTAAATAGAAATTAATTCATAAAGTTTTAATAATAAAAAATTTAGAGAAGAGAAGAACAAAATAGAATAAAATCATAATATAATTTTCAATAATTAAAAATGAAATTTTAGAATTTAAATAAATTAAATAAATATTATTAATGACATAAATAAAACCTTATTCAATAAAATAAATAATTAAGAAAAGAAAACTTAAATCAATAAGAAGAAAATATAATTAAGTTTTTAGGATTTTTGAAAGAATTTAAAAATATAAAATAGAATTATTAAAATTCAAAACAAAAAATTTGAAGAAAATAGAAAATAAAGAAAACAAAAGAAAATAAAAAGAAAAAGGGAAGAAAGCTTGGAAAAGGCAGATCTAGGGGTCAAACCCTGATCTTGAGGGAGAGAGACAATGGAGAGCATCTTGCCAACTGAGCTACCCACGTGGGGTGTTATTAAAATGAAATAACACATATAAGTAGCAAAAACACTAGATAAATGAAATAAATAAAAACGGAACGCGAAAACGGCGTAGGGCGAAGTCGAAGGAAGGTACATGAGAGTCGAAGTGAGTATGGGTATGCAGGGATTATCATTTGATCGTTAGGCCCATCACTTTTATTTTTACAAATTAAAATCTATTTGACCCTTTCTAAAAAAACGTTTACCACCATTAAAGCAGCTTCATCATCTTCAACCTTGAGCCGATTTCCTTTAAGCCTGCAAACTCTGCACCCTACGCTTCCCTTGCCCTGCTAGCCACCCAGCTACCATTGCCAAGTCTAGGAAAGCTTTAGCACAAAGTAACCAGGACCATGGACATCTATAAAAGGCAAATCAAATTCGAGTTTGAGGAAGAAGAATACGAGTTTCGTTCCTCAAATTCTCCTTAATCTCTCACCCCCACTACTTGATTCTAATTCTATTAGCTGCAAAATCACTCTGCGAGTAGTTCTATTGAAGAAATTCAAAGAAAGGCACAAAGGAATGAGTTTTAGCAAAAGCAACAGAGCTCTGCCATAAGTTCATCAGAAAAACTCCATTAAAGGTAGGAGGAGTTGTCTTTTCATCAAAAATTTTACTATAGAATCATTCAAAATTGCTTAAATTTGAATTTTCTAAAGTTTGATGCCTTGAAACACGTTATGTAACGACTACTTTTTTATTAATCAAACACACATACATAGAGGCTACTTTGTTCTATTAAGTAAAGGTTTATAGAGATACATTGTTAATATTACAAAAGACAAATTTTTTTTTTAAACATCATCTCCCAGATCTTCGGAGGGATCTTCTTCCTCAAATATGTCAATTCTAAGAGCAAATCTGGCAATCCTATGCCTAGCATGGCCTGAGGAAGAGGTACGAGGGCGTCGCCTCCTAGGATGAGATGGGAAACCAGGAGGTGATTCAGACACTCGTGGTGGTTCCACCTGTGTCAACACGATCGGAAGATCTATCTGTCCATAAGAAGTGGGGGCTAACGGTGCTGCATGAAAGAAAATAAAACGAACATATCCAATATAGATATACAGTTGATACAATGGATCTCTCGTCCATCGTCCACACAAGGGAGTTATTGATAAATGGAATAGGGGGTGAAATTTCTCAAACATCTTTTGCTGAAATGGTTAGTGTAGGAGTGAATCTTCAATTCTAAAATTAATTACATAATATTGGTGTACTTGATCATACACACACACACACACACACACACACATATATATTACCTCACTGTTTCGTGCCCTAGGTAAATTACTAACGAATATAGGGATCCCTTGCTGCCTCTTTTTACTCCTTTCACTAGAGCACTTATGCAATCGTAATATCAAATTCATAAGTTACAATACTTTTGGGTGATGGTTAGGAGTACATATCTCAAGCTGGTACATGGCTTAGACACTCTCTACTGACTTTGGTAATGCTTTGCTTTGTCGGGGTTACCAAGTCGACATTGTGACTCCCTAATCTGGGCAGTTCACAAACTTGGTGTCTAAACACCCTAAAGGACTTCCACAACCTGCATACATTCCTCAGGTACCTTCTGTAGTCAACCCATTGCATTTCTCCATTCTTTAATCTCACTATCGATCTATTTATTCACCCTTACTTCAATTGATCAAGTCTTCTAGGTACTAGCTCCTTAGAATCTTCCAATTCGAAGATTCTTGCTTTCTATTTGGCCATTAATAGCTCTGTCTCTAGCTTGAGGGGGATCTTTTTGGTTTATGAAGACTTAGCGATCTATTCATTTCTTGATTTGATATAGTAATGATTGTATCTTATTCATTTTGTGAATACCAACGAATGTTCATTGATCATTGACTTCATCATCAATATATTTACTAGAAGTACGTGTCAAGGAGTTGTGTTAGATTCAAATAACTTTGTAAGAAATCCTTATTCTTTTGAGTAAAATATCCAAGTATCTAAACTTTAGATAGGGTTTTATAGAAGGAATTATGAATCAATATATATAATTAGGTCTAAGGGTATTTCGGTCTTTTTCTCATAAAGATTCTAAAATTCTTTGGTCTTCCTCTTACAATGAAGTTCTACATGTATTCATTTATGATTATAATAGTAGTATAGGAAAATCTATTTCCTTTATACAAAAATGGGATATTTCATTAATTGGAATTTTCAAGGGTATTTTGGGAAATTTTCCAAAATTGTTATTTCAACCTTGTCGCTTAGGATCTCACTTTGAAAATTTCTTAGGAATTAAAATATTTGATATTTCCTAATAATGAATATTTTTCTGGACCAAAAATCGAATTTCTTGTGGAAAACTTAATTAATTTAAAAATCAAGGGCAAAATGGTCATTTTGATTTTATATTTTATTTTTGATGATTTTTTAAGACAAAGAAATTATTATATATCTTAGACAATGTGAGAAAGAGTTCTGAGGTTGTTCCTCAGATTTTTCCTTTCAGATTAAGCCAAAAACAATTTTTCTTCAAGTAGGGGTATTTTTGGAATTTCATAAAAATAATTTTTGTTTTACCCAAATTTTCAAAATTAATTTTTCTACCCTATTCCTTCCTATTTATATAGTCTTAGGTAAAATTTTCAAAAATTTTGGAGATCATTTGAAACCTAAATCACTCAAAACAGATTTAAAATAAAATAAAAGAAAATTTTGAAGGGAGGGGTATTTTGGTAATTTGGTCATCTTCAACCTTTAGAAAGAGATTTCGAACCAGAGAAATTTGAATTTGGGGTTTTCTGTTCTGTACCAGTTTGGGGTCCAATTAACCTTACAGAATTGTTCCCTAACTCAAGGCGAACCTATTCTGAGTTTTAATTTGAAAGAGACCATCTAATGGCCAATTGGAAGAGATTTTTCTTTCGTTTGCAAACGAGAATTTTTCCTTCAATTTCATAAATTCATGGAGTTTCAGAGTGTGAAATTGTGCAGAAATGAAATACACACAATATAAAATAGTTATGTAGTCTAAATTAGAAGAAAAGAAGACTCCTCCTACCTTAATTTGAAACTTCAAATTCTCTTCAATGGAGGTTCGGGATTCTCTTTTATTTCGTGTTTCTGGGCATGTTACTTCAATTTTTGCTTCCCAACTTATTTATGGGTGATGTACGAAGCTAATGGGAGTGGTTTGAGGAATTTTGGTGGGTTAGAGAGCAAATTCGAGTAAAACCTTTTTTCTATGTTTTTTTGGATTTCAAGCTTTCGTTCATGGCATTTTATAGCCGATAGCCACTGCCTACAATGGTTATTTTATTCGTTTTAGCCTAGGGTGTAACGACTATTTTTTTTTCTTTTTAAGTGGACTATTATTAAAGATTAAACTTTTATCACATAAAAGACTGGTATAGTACATATAAGGTCTTTAACTTGAGTTTTACAACAGATTCAAAACATAACAGAGGTCTTGATATTTTACAACAG
>JAMLFT010008746.1:0-13400 GCA_026544285.1 Pachyrhizus erosus | reverse complement strand
AAATTTAAAAATATAAAAACTAAATGTATAATAATTTTTTTGAGAAAACAAAAGTATATAATTATAAAATTAAAGAGACCAAAAATAAATATACACTAACTTTTAATAATTATTTTTTATATATTAGGAAAACTAATTTCTATAATATATTTCTTTTTATACATTACGTAAACTAGTTTCTTAAATATAAACTGATTCCCATAATGCAAAATTTATATCACAAAAACTAGTTTGTATAATGTACAAAAGAATTACACTATAAAAATTAGTTTTCGTTAAAAATATTAGGTCACATATTTTCAAACATACATTATGAAAACTAATTTCTAAAAAAGATATTTTTAATAAAATAAAAACACACAAGCGGTTTGAAAGTAAAATAAATAAATTATAAATATATAAGAATTTATAAAATTATATAAATATTCATGTTATTTTTTATTTTTATACTATTTTTTTAATTTTAAAAAAATATACATTAATATTCTTATATATTACATTAACATTCTCTTATTATTTATAAATATTACATTTACATTTTATTATATATTATACTTTTATCTCCTATAAAAAAATAATTACAATGATTAAAAATAAAAAATATTTATATAATTTTATAAAATGTCATGACTTTTCCTACTTTGGATTCAAACAGGGCCAGCCATTACAGAGTTGAAGAGAGTGGAAATGTCACCAACTTGTGATGTTTACGCAGATTGCCATTCCCCATCATGCAAAACCGTTTATTTGACCCATATCCTCCCACTGCAACAATTTATCAGGGTAATACTGCCATTCATTGAGCGATGCGCTGAAAACCCTCCTAACGTGTATGTTTTAAATTTAAAAGGGAGAACGCTGTGACCCTCTTGCACTTCTCAAGAAGGGAAGAATAATGTACTCTTTATTTTGTTAATAATAACTTTTTACTTTTATTCTCCTAATATCAACACTTAATGTTAACAAAACCAATTAGTCATAATATTTTATGTCATGCCTTGAGGAAATTTGTCAGACATTTAAAATATATTTTACTAAACATTGTTTTTAATTACTTAGAATAATTTTAAATATCAAAGGCTTTTTTACTTTTTAAATGCACTAAGAACACTCAACATTTTTTTTTTTTTTTCAGAAAAGATCTCATTACAGTGGTAACAACAGTACAACTACAAAGATTTCATGAATTATATTTCGCCCGGTTACAATATACACAGCGTGGGGTGTTAGACGCAACACAAGAGTAAACCGAAACCTTAACCATGCCGCCGCAGATTTTTCACTCATACTATATTAGCCGCTTCGTGTAGCTAATCTTCCTGTCTATAGTAACGAGATTTTACAAAAAATGGTCCTATAAAAAAGGATCAGAGGGCAAAAGTCAAAAACCCATGAATGGGTGTATGTATGGACAACTACGTATAAAGCGGGCTGAACGATAGATGGATCTTTAGGAAAGATTGATGGCCATTTCCTGAAGAAGAACTTTCTTCTGAGATGCATTAATAATGCCCTTGCACTCGGCGTCTAGTAATACTTCTGTCATAATTGCAGATGCTCGTCCTTTTGGCTCATCTTCTGAAGTTCTCCTCGACATGAATGCCTGAATATAAAATATAAGGGCCCCGTGATATCAACACTAACATATAAAAATGAAATTTGGCGGTATTCAGAATGCTGGTGAACTAAACTGTGCACATTTGCTAATGCTTAAATTTGAAGAGATCACTAAAATAAGAAATTATTTCTTTAAAATAAGTTTAACTAAAAACATGAATAAAACGTTTTTTTTTTTTGTTTTAATTTACCCCTTAATTCAGTTCAATAGGCAACACCCAATCAAGCCGTCTACTTCTTAAAGTCTACAATATTTATTCTTCGATGATGGATAAAGCAGTTATCTATCTCCGGCTTATCAGACTTAAAACCCAATCTGCATATATTTTCCTCTATGGCATTCAGAGGTACAAACCATATTTAATTATTGCAACAGGGACGAGCAATCACCCCCCGCACCCCCTTTTATATTACATCTGAATATAAATATAAGCTGTGATTCTATCTATTTATTTATTCACAAATGATTGGATGAGTTATCACTGTTTTAAACCCAGAAGATGCAAGCACACATTTTATGAGAGCAATTGTAAGTTCATTAGTTGAAGTACATCCTAATTCCATATGCACAAGATTATAAGAATGTATTTCGCTTAAACAGCTTACTGGAAATGTACCATTGGGTAGAAAAGGAGTTATTTACTACAAAAACATGAAAGGATGCCATTACCTGCCCACGATGTGTTATTTCCAAGTATCCTGGTTGAAGGATGAATGGTTCCCCATCAATTTGAACTGGGAAAGGACTGGAACAGTGTATCTTGATGACTTTACCTTGAGCAAGCCTTCTTGCTTGTGAAAGTCCAACCTATACAGTAAATCAAGCATTGTTATGACTAATTTACCATGAAGTTAAAATTTTAACTTTTAGCTGTTTTATAAGCTTGCAACAAATACAAGTGAAATAATGTACAAATACATCAATCTCTTTTAAAATAGGGATTCTATAATATCTAAATTAATATTTTCAACAGACAAGGTTTTTATATTTATTTTTAAAAGAAAAGGCTTTTATGGTAGACTATCCTTTAAAAGAGGCAATCCTATTCCAACTGCATAGGTTGAAAAATCTTCTCTTTACATATTTAACACAGTTGTATATCTAAGATTCAAACTTAAGATTATTAGTTAAGATGGAGCAATCCCACGCAAGTTGACACACACACTAGATGGTATATTATTTATTGATGTTGGGCCAAACTTAAAATCTCGTAAGTATATTGTATGGAAAAGTAAAATTTTCAAATGGAAAAAAATGCAAGAGCATCATCAACGTAAATCCAAAACTTCAATACCTTATTGGTTTATTGAGTCTCAACACATGTTTACTCCAGAATTGAGAGAAAATAAGAATAGGTCATGTATGAAGGGACGGGAGACAGAAGAAAAAAGACGAGGTTTTTTAACATAGACAGATGGCACAATATGAAGGTGAGGAGGAATGAGTGGAGCAATTCGGAAATAACCAGCAGATGGTGGAATAAATGTGAGGGAGAAGACTGAGAGGGTTAGGCAAGAGTTAAGGTAGAGAAGTTTTAGGAGGTTGGAATATTCAGTGGCTAAATTTCCATCATTGTTTTCTTTCCTTTCTGGCATTCTCTGTGATTTCAATCTAAACTAAGGGCTATCTCTACCATTATGAAGTGATGGGAATGACCAAAACCTGTGAATACCTTTTCACTTTTAGAATGTTAAAATTTGGATCAGATTGGCACTTTCAGTATTTGAATTACTTTGATTAATGACTAAACATACATGATTAGATCATTAAAAAATAAAAAATACTTCAAAAACTTACCTAAATGTATTCACATAATTAGTTTAAAAGAAAAAAATATTTTTGTGATTTAGTTTTCAACTAGTCCAGTAGAATAATTTAAATTAACAATATCGATATCATTATAAAGACTTGATTTGATATTAAAGAAGTGCATAACATTAAAATATCCTACACCTGAAGTTTTCCAAGGTGCCATGCCCCACATACACATACCACCTCCAGCATTTTATCATGCATGGATTGCAGACGAAAATCATCATCGTGCTCATAACCATTTTGCCAAAGATCTACTCCACCCATATAGCTCCCAATATTGAGCACAATTAAGCCCTCAGAATCCTGTATGAAAGAAAGAATTAATAAATGATTCTTTACACGTAAATAAAGAGGACACAAAATTCATAACATGAATTTCTTAATGTGAAAATAATTATCAGAATCAGTAATGAACCTTGGGAATCTCAATGTCTCTCCCGTCAACTTCAAGCCATACTTGCCATGGCAAGTCAGCACAACTTCTGTTCATTATATCTCTTGCTCCTTCTTTTGCATATCGCAATTTATTCAAAAACTGTTAATAAAATTATGATTGGAGATTAACAAACCCAATAGTAAGTATTAGGTAAGGAAGCATTGAATGGATTGTACACAAGTTAAATACCCTAGATAAGAGAACCTAAAAAAAACCAAAACTCTCCAATAGAGAAGTGCCAAAACAAGGAAGTAAACATGTATAATTTATAGAAGTGACCAAAATCATATTGCTGATCATCCAACTCAACCTCACCATGGTCTCTCCTGGTTGTCATTACGAGGATAAAAAGAAAACATCAAAAGAATCATTCTCAACAGGTTCCTATTTCAGTCAACTAGATTTAGCTTCCTAATGCTAACAAATGCAATTTAGAATAAGCTTAGCCTATAAGCATGTACCAGCAGTATATTTTTTATTAAATATTGCTCAGCCAATGATTGTTTAAAGAATGCACATTGAAAGAAATTTAAGAAAACTAGACAATTGACATGGACAAACATCAATGAATAATTTTACGATGATATGCACAGAGGAGGGGAGAACTTCTACCTGACTACAAAACTTTTCAGGATTGATTTGTCGAGTAACATGAAATTTATATGCAACCTTTGCATCACATCCAATGCCTATAAAAGCAGGTTGTAGATGTCAGTAACATTTAAGAAACAATCCTGGGTAGTTGTTGTTTCAGAGAATTACCTAGATAGTTCATCATGGATTTAGTTTTCACTTTATTTAATTTTCCTTCAGAGCTTTCTTCTGCGATTTTTACTTCCCAGCGATCTAGCATATTAACTGCTGCGATGCTAATGTCATGCAAAAGCATGGTCAATCCGCCTTGTCCATCAAGTGTAGAGAAGCCTCTTCCCCAATTCAGTACCCTGGACAAATCATTTCCAGTGCCAAGGGGAAGAATTGCCACAGGTGGAGGTGACTCAAAATTGTGTCTTTCTATAGAATCAAGGACCCATGCAACAGTGCCATCTCCACCACATACAAGTACTTTAAAATGTCGTACACTTTTGAAGAATTCCAGGCCCACTTCAGGGCCTTGAGAAGCACTCAATTCAAAGATCTACAGCAAAATAACCAAACCATGAAATGTTCAATGAGACAATGATATGGAAGAAAAACATTATCTATATCTAGACAAGTAATGCTAAAGAAAGGAAAAACTAATTTTCATAGATAACTTGCTCTTAAAGAGCTTTTACTAGGATTCAGTGAAATATTAATGTGTATTGTCATCAAAATATCCACTATAAAAACAAAAGAATTTCAAGGGGGGAAATCGACAGAAAGTTCTATTTGATGAGAAAATTAAAAGACAACAATACAATAAACATGATCTGTTGAATTTCTCACATTGCATAGTATGGAGGAAAAAGCACAACTATGCTTAAATCTTTTATATTTTACTGACATAAGAACCTAGTTTCTATTTCTTTTTATTTACTTGCAATAGTTTTAAGAGAGATTAAATACTTAGTACAACACTAAAACATTTGGATTACTTTAAACAGTCATGAACAGTTTAAAATAACATACCCTGCAAATCTTCATAATTAGGAATTATATGGATTCAACAAATAGCCACAAGATAAATAGTTAAGAGAAAATTTCATGATTAGGCAATTTGTACTTGATATCAATACTTAATAAAGAGCTTACAGCATCCATATTTTTATTTTAGAAAAATGATCCCCTTAATTCAAGGAAAAGAAAAGGAATTTTTTACAGTATTGAGTTACATTTGCAAAAATATTTTACATTTTCAGGAATTGGGATGATGAATCCAAAATCCCATAAAGTTAAGCCAACAGATCCCGAGAGTTCACACATTATGGTAGAGTTAAAATCTTCTATTTTAAGAAAATACATAAAAAAAAAGTATTCCTCTTTTAAAATCTGAAGTAGGTTTTCAAATATTAGCACACTGTTCAACAACTACTCTGCTTTAAGAATATCAGGAAAAAACAGTCATATTGCAATTGTCTTCCACCAATGTCATCACTCTGCAGCCCTATCCAAAAACAGACTACACCTTAAAATACAGAAATTTCATTTGTCTGTCTATAATATATAGATAGCAAGTATGAAGGATAGAGCAAATGATTCTTGATAAAGATCATCATTAAATATAACAACTAATCAAACAAACTCCTAAATCATATGATCCAACTTGACTCTGAAAAAGATCTAGAAGATACATCTGCAACAAGTTTAATAACAGATGCGATTACATCAATTAAAGGCAAAACATTTGTTTATCAAAGAAAAAGTAATCACCTGAACAGGATTTAGTAGCATATTCAATCTCCTATGAAGAGAAGGCCCAAGCTGCCCACCACTCCTGGCATTGACGAAGACCAAAAGTGGGTTTGCATCTTGTGGCAAATCAACCAGTGTGTATTTCTTGATTTGACTAGGGGCAGCAGTTAAACCGTTTCTTAACACTCTACTATTATTCACGTGATCAAAAAGCTTCTCATCACTGGACTTATTCCAGTTGAGACCATTCAACACATATTCCAATAAAGTTGCATCAGTAACCGAGGAACCACGTGACTTATCATTAGCATTGTAACCACCTCCACTTTTATTGCGATTACGTCGCTTTCTAATCTGACCTTTAACAGAAGAGGTTATAATAGAACTTAGTCGTCCTCCTTTTTGATCTTCATCAACTTCTTTGACACAAAGAGGTGAAAGGATAATTCGTCTCAAGGGACCCAAATCACAAAAATCACCAGAATCTCTTGTCAATTTGTTATGACATTTCACATGAATGAGGCGCTGACACCACCGGCAATGCCATGTAGGAGAAGCTTTAACAAACGGAACACCACATGGCTCATCACAGTAAAAACAGAAGGCAGACATCTCATGATTTTCATCCACATTAACCCATCTTTCTGACCAGTGGTGTCGAATATGATCAAAACCAGCCTGAGCCACACATTTGCAATCCTTTGCTGCAAACTGAGAACAAAGGAAATGAGCCGCGACACCACAAACAGAGCAACGATGGAGAGGGCTATACGGGGAGGCTGTTGTACCTAAATTTTGAGAAGGCCAAAGGGAAGTCAAGCAGAAACAACAAGTGGATGGCTGTTCCCTGTAAGTAAAATCTTCAATCCACAAATGCTCCGATAGCGGAACTTTAAAATTTTTCCATACTTTCTTCCTTTCTCTTGCTGCAGCTTTAATCCAATTCAATGAGGATCTTCGCTGCCACTTGAGAACAGCATATATGACAGCCATTAGTCCAAATGATCCAGTGATCAGCCATCCAAAAATAGATGCACTGGAAGCATCAGGGCTCGTGATCAACCTCAGAAAAGAAATTCCTAAATCTATCATGGTTAAACTCATTTGATTGAACTGTTCCGTCAAACATAAAACCTGACCATTGAAACCAGACTGTCACACATTGGTATAGATAACTATTTTTTTAAGAAAAAAAAAAGTTATCTGACTGAAAACAATAACTAGACAGAACATAAAAAAATAGTATGGGCAGTAAAGCATGATTGAACAGTTGCAGTCCAGAAAAATACAAAACAAAAAAATCCAAAACGGAGTTCACTAGCTTGATGCAGTTTTCAGAAACACAGAATTGAAATGTGTTAATAAAATTTACACAAAAAAAAAAGTAAAGGAAAAAGATATGAATTATAATTGAGTAACTTGAACCAAATAATAGCACCCTTTAAGTGGCTAACTAAATGAAAACTCAGGATACATTTACTTACCTACATCATTCCCTAATCCAAAATCATATCACATACAAACAAAAAGCAAAAAAACAGAAGCAATTAAATTCCAAAACACCTCAGAAACTAATTGCGTAATTAAGAAAGAAAATAGAAAGAAATTCTAGGGCACGCCTTAAAATTCTAAACCGAATTGAGTATTGCGGCACCTAATGCTGAATACGGAGATGAATCGAAAAACGTTTTTGGCAGTGATTGCAAATGCGGCATAGGGTGAAATCTATAGATACGATGAAGGATGAAACGGAATTGTTGAGAAAACGATGAGAGATAAGAGACATTAGATCTACGGAAGACAATGAAAACGAAAAAGAGAGAGGAATTGGCATGAAACCTGAATAGAGGTTAGAGAGGGAATTTGGTTTTGGAGCTTAACAGAATACAGTTGCAACCCTTCTTCTCTTCTTCTTCTTCTTCCCCTCCGAAGAAGTAAAGATTAATACAATTCCTATACTTATATATTATTGTTATCATTATATGATTTTAAATTCAACGTTTCGTTCTTCCTTCCTTTTTACCTTACTCGATCGAAAAGTAATAAATAGAACACTAATTATTATTTAATATTTAAATAAACAAAAGGGAAAAAGCAGTGAGAGAGAGAAACGGGAAAAGGGCGGGATTTCCATCGCACAATGAACACGCTTCCCCTATTGGATTCACCGTGAGATACGAATGGCTGACGCGTTTTCCTCTATTTACCATCATGTCCCTTCTACTCATGCAATTTACATTAGTAGCCTTACATCTTTTACCTTTTTTTAATTTTTTTTTATCATCTTACTTTTCAAATTTCACATGTTTTGTTATTTAACTATTTTTTACATATTTTATCATTAAAATTTTAGATATTGTCACTTAATTTATCAAATTATATATATTTTCTTTCTTGTATTACAATTAAATATTTTTATTTTTAAAATTAAATAAAAAAATACAAATCCTATAATTTAATGATAAACTTTATAAAAAAATATGAAAAATTAATGATAAAAAAGTGTAATTAAACCTTTACAGTATTATAAATTAGAATACAAATTTTGTTCTCCTCACTCATGTACCTAATCCATATAAATTTTTTTAAGTGCATTTTACATTATTTTTGTAATATGTAAACAGTTAATACATAATTAAACATATTATTCTAAAACAAATTTTTTTATCTTTACATATATTTATTTTTTTCTTTGTAAAATACATTTTTGTCATTTTTATAGTTAATTTTTTTTAAATGTGATTGACACAATTGGCTTTGTAAAATACATTTTTGTCATTTTTATAGTTAATTTTTTTTAAATGTGATTGACACAATTGGTTAAAGATAAAAAAAAAAAAAAAATCTTCCACCTTTTTCATGGTGTGTGAGTTTGAATCTTCTGAAGTCACTTTTTTTACTTGATGATTAATTTTCTTTAAAGAAATCCTCTAGCGCATTTAAGTTAATTGAATAGTGATAACTAGGTAAAACTACTTACAATTCGGATATGTATAATAATGTCATTAACACTTTAGGAGTGCCTTCCCTTTCTACCGTTCTGTGTAACAATATATATATATATTATTTTAAATTACTCTTTTTATCTATATATTTGTACATGTCATTTTATTAATTGTTCATTAAACTATATCTTTGATCTTTAAATTCAATTTCAATGTTTTTTAAATTGTCAATAATAAAAAAATAATCTCATCAAACAACTTAAATTATCTATCCCTATATTATAAATCTTAATTCTCATCCTTAAATGGGAGTGTTTTTAGAAATTAATATAATTACTTATCATAAAAATTAATTACTCATATCATATAATTAAAGTAAATATATTTCAAATTATATCAATAAAATTCAATAAATTTGTTTTAAGAATATTAATACAAAAATATAATAATTATCAACATAAGGAATCAAAATAATTTAAATTTAATAATAATTCTCAATGTTCAATGTGATCAAAATTATGAAATATATTAAAACTAATTAAAAGATAAGGAAATTTATATCAGGTAAGATGTAACAGATTTAAACCAGTGTGCAAGTTAAAAGAGATAAGAATAACTATCTGATATAAGGATAATTTATTACAAAAAATTAAAGATTTCCTTGAAACCAAAAATGAGAGGGTCAAATCAATTTAAATTAGGAAAGAGACTAATAAATTAGAGAAAAGATTAAGGAAATTAAATAAGAAGATAACGAAGGAAAGAAGAAAAATTTTAAGAGAGAAAGTTTGTACAACAGAGAATATTTATATATTGGGAGAATGTAATTCATTTTACTTGACAGAAGAGATTCTAATATAAGAAGAATGTAAATATTATTTTATTTCCAAGAAAGGTTATCATTGAATTTGTATCATATATTAATTTAAAATTTAATTTGATTAAACAAGTAATCTAAAAAAAATATTTTTCAACTATCTCAAAACACGATCCATTTATCTTTATTTATATACTTCATTTTCTTAATTGCTTCTCTCTTCCAATCTTGTACATTACATCCTTATTTTTAAATTAAATTTCATTTTAAAAAATTAATGATAAAAATAATATTTTATCACAATAATTTTAATTATAATAATTTAAAATATAAATTATATGTGCATTACATGAGATAAAATTATAATAGTTTATTATAAATCTAAAATAAAATCTATATTAAAAAATATATACTTATTATAAAGTTTAATTATAATATAATTTATGTATTTAAAAATATTTATTTATTATAATTTTTAATTATATAAAAAATATTTATCTTCTACAAAATATAACAATAGTTCTATATTCTATAAGGAAATGTAAGGGGAGGGACAAAGTAAATAAAAAAAGTAAAAAATATAATAAGTAATTTAATGTAAGAAAAAAATACAAATATATAAAGATCATTAAAAACACATGAAAAATCTCAATCCATTTTCATTCCATAGCTATTGTGATAAAAAATACATTTTTTTTGTATTTTGGAATTTTTGTTTTTGAAAAATAAACTAGCAAGTGTTCTTGTGTGAATACTTTTTCAATATTTAAAAGAAATATAAAATAAAAATTCAGAAATTATAAGATAAATATATAACAAATTTAAATAAATAAATAAAAGTAATATATAAAAGTATAAGTGATTTAAATCTAAGAAAAATAATAAATTTAAAAAATAAATATTTTGGAGAAGAAAAGAGTTTTAGTATAAAAAATAGAAAAATAAAAAGGATATTTAATTATTAATTTTCTATAGTGTATTGAACAAATTGTTAATAGAAGTGTGTTTGTAAGTGTGGAGGCACCAAATGTTTATCATGCCAGGGTATCAACCAACATGGTCTCCCCCTCGATGAGACCTGTAATTAGGAATTAGGAATTAGGAATTCGGAATCACTTGTGCTACTCTGCGATATGAGGATGCTCAGAATGTTACTTTGGTGTAAGCATTCTGCATTCTGCATTCTGCATTCTGCATTCTTCATTCTACTTTAGATATGCCATACAAATACAACTTGCTATATTTAAGAGTTAAGACTGATTGCCTCAACTTGCTTTCATGCATGCATGTGATACAGAATTTCACTTTCCCAGGCCAAGTGATCCTTTAATACCCTTCCTGATAAATTGTCTAAATTAACCTTTACTTATCTGAATACAAGAGTTACCCCAGAAGTTTATTCGTGTCACATCTGACATCTTTTTCTGCTTACATGACATCTCTATATGAATATGAAACAAAAAGTCAATAATATTTTTTTTTCGTTTCGTCTTCATTAATTTTTAGGTGGTGAAGGATGACTTAGCGACCTCAATGTATGCATAAGCATAACCGCGGAACAGAACAGTAATGATGATTCATCATAACAGATTATGGAGTTAATTTGCTATTTTCGTTTTTCAACTGAGATTAATGTTTATATCACAACGCGTAAGTATATTTTTCTAAAGACAATTTAAAGAAATACTATATGCATAAATCTATTGTTTAGTCATAAAATTAAGGTGTTTTATGATTGGATGTCCATAAAAAAAATGCTGAGATCTTTAAAAGCTGATCTCTCCATTTAAAGTTGTTTTCGTTTAAACTTATTTTTAATATTTGCATGGTTAATTATTTTATATATAAATAACAATTTAAAGAAAAATATGAATTATTCTTTGTTATTTTAAAACATTCTACTTTTAATATATATATATATATAGGAAGAATCAAAATATTTCAAAAATAATTTTTTTAGAATTATTTTTTATTATCATTATTCATTTTCTTAAAATTTATATATATGTGTATATTTTTTAATTTATTGTATTTTTTTATATATAAACAACATAATATTATTTTCATATTATTATTTAAATAATCAAATAAATTTTCATATACATAAGAGTGAATTATACTATAAAATTCTAGCTTCATGCATCATGCACCGACAGAAAAATTATATAGTTTATTATAGTTTACACTATCAATTAATGAAATTTTTTTAAAATAATTATTATAAAAGATAATAATTTTTTTATATATAATAATTTATAATTAAATGATAATATAAAAATATTTTACAGTAAATATATTACGTATTCTTATGAAGAAAACACTTTACATTGGTTATATGAGTAAATTAGACTGTGTTAAAAAAATGTTATGAAATGATTTCAATAGAAACAAACTTATTTTAATTATACTTTCATTTCTGAATTTACGGTGAAACGGATTAATTGGCTCCAAATTTTCAATACAACTTAAATTCAAAGTTGATAATTCGACATGATGATAATAACTTTTGTGAAGAACTTGATGAAAAAAAAGTATGATGGTGTCATGATTAGAATTTAAAGAAAAGACATGGCGGTTGTTGTTTGTCTACTCAAGCTAATTGCCTAATTATTTAAAAAAATCGATTTAAAACAATAAAAAACCTATTATTATTCTTATTATAAAAAAAAAAATATTTGAATTATACTGAGGGACTGAATGAACATTTTTGAGACCAAAAACGTCAACACCAATATTAATGGAATAGTGAAGTAGTTAACAGATGACAATATTGATCTTTAATAGTATTTTCCTCTGCACCAGACAGAGGTTATCAAAACTGAACGTCTACTTTCTGCTGGCCGATAGGAGTTGTAGCATTATTCAGAAAGCATAAATTGGATGCAAAAGAACGGTGATAGTGATATTGACTTTATTATTAGATGAAAGATGAATTTTGTGTAATGCAAATATTATTAAATAGAAAGGTAAACTCAAGCAATTTTTTAATGATCAAAATGGTAGGCTTTTAAAAGAAAATGTAGGATAATATATTTAAAATATTTTTTTTATCACAACAATGCGAAATATCTATCATTTTTTTAATAATTAATCTTTGTAAAAAAATTGATCAATTATTTTTAATGAAATTTCTCCTCTCAATCACATTTTATTAATTTATAATATTTGAATTCAAGATTTTCTTTAATGTTTTGTTTGGTAACGGGAAAATAAAAAGAATGAATAAAATAGAATATGTGAGAAAAGAAAAAAAAAATAGATGAAAAATATATGAGAAATAAATATTATTTGGTTGGAAAGAAATAAAATTAAATAGATAAAAAATATTTAATTTAAATTTGTTTGGTAAGTGAAAAAAATAAAATCAATTGATATTAAAATTATTTTATTATGTTTTTTATTATTAATATTATTTATTATTTATGTATTTTTATT
>JAMLFT010008745.1:0-13400 GCA_026544285.1 Pachyrhizus erosus | reverse complement strand
AATTTTTTAATTTAAATTTTTTAATAAATTTATTATTTAAAGACATTTTTATATAATAATTTAATATATTATTAATAATTTTATATAATCCTTATAGTTCTGGACTTGATTTTTTTTAAGTAAGATTTCGATTTTGAATCTTATAAATAAAAAATATAGTTAAAAAATAAAAATTAGTTACTAATAAAATAAATGAAATTTCCGTATTAATGGCATGATAATGTTTTCTACTTAATTCTCTTTTTATCATTTATTGTGTTAATTTTTCATATAACATTTTTTTAATGATTATACTGTTTATTTTAATTTTTATTAAAATATTTTATCTTTAAATTTATAACAAAAATTTAAAATCAATAAAAAACATAAAACTATAGATACCATATATTTTTGTTTATAAAAAAATAAAATTTATATAAATATATCACTTTATATTTACCAACTATTTGAATAACTAGTTTTTATTAAGATTTATATATGTTTTACATTTCTACAAATATAATGAATTTTGTTTTTCATTTTTATATATTTTTTGTTTTATTAATATAAAATAACGTATGTAATTTGTATTTCTTTTTGCATTTTATAAACAAAACCATATTTTAAGTAATCATAATTTCAGTTTTGTTATTAGCTTAAAACCTTATTAGTTGTTTTAGATAAAAAAAATGTAATTAAAAATCAAAATAATAAAAATAGGTTTCAAATTAATATATTAAAAATTAGACGAAGTAATAAATAATTTTTTATCCATAAAATAATCAAATAATTTTGTACCAAATATTTTAATATAAAAAATAAGTTTAAAAATTATTTAAATGAGCTAGAAAGTAATTTATTTTCTCGCTCTTAATTTATTGATTCCCAATGGCGTCTAGTCAGCGAAAGCCGCGTGTTGAAATTAAAATAAAATAAATAAAGAAAAAAATAAAAAATAAAAATCGCACATACCAGAAATTTGAAACAGGGTTACAGCTAAGCAACAAGAGTAGTAGGGCCCTATTATTCGAAATATATTAAAACTCAACTTTCTGGTTAGGCCTTTCCAAGGAACAAATTGGGGTTAAAGAACTATTGTTTGAAGAGTTCAATTCTTTTTTTTTTTTTTTTCTCAAACAAAAAGGTAGCAAAGTACACTCAAAAACCAAAATGTGAATTTTAAACAAACTTGGGGCAAGGGTCCATGGGCCCCTTCAAGTAACAAGAGGAGCCTCTCCTTTTGCCCTATACTTATTTCATTCACATAATAAACAATCTTTTCACTATACGAGGCCTTTGACCAAACCACCACACACAAAACGAAAAATCTTATATATTTAAATTAAAATCAAATTATAACATTCGCCTTGACTCAACCATGTTAGATATCTACCATACATGCAAATTCTGTCAGTAGGTTTGATTATGTTAAACTTAAGGGAAATATAATTGAAAAACAATACGGAGAGAATGAGACGCTAATAAAAAATTAAGGGAAATTCAAAAAATGACTAAATAAAGTGTGATAAGACTTAAAAATATATATATATATATATATATTTGTTTACATACATAGATGAATGTGTGCAAAATGCAACTTTTGTTAATATTTTGATCCAATTAGAAGAAAAAAAAAATGAAAACTCGGTCAGAATATTTATATTTCTACGCGCTATTAAGGATAACTTATTTTTTCCCTTAAAAAAAACTCATTTTTATTAAAAATAAGTTTTTTAAATTCAACGTCAATTTCTCTCACTAAAATTAGATAATCTATACAGGTATAAACAGAATAGTTGAATTCCTAAAAATACTACTATTGTTTTTTAGTCTGTGTCCTATCAGTGGGTTGAATCTGAATGGCCCGTTCCATGCCAGTCCCCAAGTGTACAATCCCAATCCCATGTTAATATGCATCTGAATCATATGGGTCAACAATTCTGTTCCTTTTTTTTCATGGTTGCTTAGGACCCACTCACTTCTATCATATATTCAGACACCAGACCAAAATAATAATAAAATAAAATTGAGAGTAATATTTTTGTTATTTCCCTGGGTGGTGCAAAGGTTGTAACGTAAACGTTCATTTATGCATCTCGTTTCTCATAAAGCATTTAGAATCTGATAAAGATTCATACTAGTTGGACATGCAAAAGTTGTCTCCGATAATAAGATGAAGCAACGAAACAATCTCCTACGTAACAAGGAAAGTGTTCTTAAAAGAACGATCATATTCTTTTGCAACGGTCTTCCTTAAAATTCGAATTTCGTTGTGAAGGACAGGATGTCTTTCTATATGGTTTATTGGAATTTTGTAACTTGTACTTGTGCCAGCCACATCAGTCATATTTAAGTAAAAAGTACACGAGTTTAATGATGTTCATAAATGTTATGTTTTAAGTATTTTAAAAGATTTCAAATATTTAAGTTTAGTAATTTAGTCTGTATATATAAACATATATTGAGATGAATTAAACTAGTTGTTAGTAAGAGATATAAACTTTATTTATATAAAATCAGATCTTGTGAGTTGAATGTAGTGTAAATAGTCTGATTTCTCTTACTGTACACAAATAACGGAATTGTTAAAACATTTTATTAAATATTTTATAAAAGTGTTTTTAAATGTTTTTTTATTACACTTATAAAGTGTATTATTTTTTACCAATTAAATTTTAAAAGACTTATGTAATATATACATAAATTTTTAAAAATAATATAAATAATATATCTAACGCACACATCTCATGTTAAACATTACCGTTTTACTATGCTTAACCATTATCAACAATAAAAAATTCTAAAATTTCATCTTTTTATGGCCAAATCAAATCACTATTAGCGACTTGTATATTAAATGAAAGCGAGTTAGTGATTTGATGTCCAAACTATTGAACACATGCCAAAATCATATTGATGAATGTTTGTCCTGTTTGAGGTGGTTCACAAACTAGCAAGTAGCCAACGAGATCCTTTTTTGTCCAGGCACTTATCTTGGCCTATGAATTATTCCTATAAGACTATACTATTCTAATATTTTAAATCATTATGCTGTTTTAAGATTTAACAACCAATATTCTGATTACCTTAAATGATTTAAGATTCGAACTACGTTTGTTTGACACAGTGGAACGGTAAAAAAAAAAAAAAAAAAAGAACCCCAATTTAAAATTGTTTTCCAAAGATAATTTTTTTATTCATGATTATACTGAAAGTTTCAGTACAAAATGCAAGGCGGAAGAGAACAAAATTTCCCATTATTCAAAATTGTCCCCTTTTTGCAGAGTAATCATCGAAATACCATTGAGAGGAGAAAAAATTACCAGAGAATTGACATATATGACAGGAGTGTTAGGCATATTTTATATAGATATATATTGCCTTTTTGAATGAATTCATTTTTTTAAAAAAATTCAGAATAAATTACTATTTTAGTTTTTAAAAGTGTAGAGTGTTGTGATATTAGTTTTTAAAATAAAAATTTTAAAAAAGTAAATATTTAACATATATTTAAAAATTAAAATAATTATGAATGATTAAATTTAGAGATTTAGATAAAATCATTAAAAAATTTTAGAGATTTTTTATTTTTAAGAATTAATATCACATATCACAATCACAATATAAATGATGGTTAGTTTAAATATTTATTAATGCAACTTTTAAGAGAATTTAAAAAGAGCAATTGGTCACTAGTATATTTTTATAATAATGATGGGAACTAAGATGGAGTACAAAAATTGATTAAAGACAAAGGTACAGTTAATGTATGGTGGCAGTTTGTGTTAATTGCGAATGAAGAGAGAGGTAAAAAAAGACAGAGTACTATAGATAAAGTTAGGTCCTCAAACAAAATTTGAAACAAGTGGCCGTTGAGGTTCAAAGTTCACAAGACAGAGCTACATAACAAGCAAACAACTTCAATGCAACCCAACAAAACTCGCATTGGCAAACGAGGAAACTCATCCTCAAATTTAAAATCTCTCTCTCCACTCCCACTCCCCAATAATTCAAAACAAACAAAATTAAAATCTCTCTCCACTCGTGCACCCATAGATAGAGAGAGCGTGTGTGTGTTAGCGGAAGAAAGAAGATAAGGATGACAGGGCAAGTGGTGGTGACCAATGCTGCCGGATGCGGGGTCGGGAAGGGACGGAGAGGCGGCGAAGAAGACCAAAACCCGGCGTCGCCGGTGGCGGTTCTGTTGGCGGCGCTGAGGAAATCAATGGTGGCGTGCAGTGTGGACAGTCCCGACGATGTAATCTCCGCCGTCCATCATCCCATGGAGATCGGATGGCCCACAAACGTTAAGCATGTTAGTCATGTCACTTTCGATCGCTTCAATGGCTTTCTTGGTCTTCCCCTTGAGTTAGAGGTTCATGTCCCCGATCCGGTTCCCAGTGCTAGGTACTTCTTTCTTCACTCATTTCAAACGGGCTTTGCCAAAAATGCTCCAAGTTTTTTTCTTTTATTTTATTTTTGGTTTCTAGGGATTTTATCGTTGGTGGGTCTGTTTCTATGTGAATGAGTGGGTGGGAAGTAAGGGAACTTGAAGGCTAAGGAGAGTTTTGTTTTTTTTTTTCCCTTTTTTTTCATGAGGCTACATGTATTCTTTACTAGCGACAACAAAGAGCTCATTATGAGCGCGACAAAGCTTGCAGCTACACATTAGAATTTGAACCCGTAACCACTAGTTAAGCTGAACAATTTATTTACTATGTTTGGATTTTATGCAGTAGAGAGTTTAATGGCCAGAAGCTCTTCTACATTTCTACTGTGTGTGTTGACGGAGGAATGCATGTCATCCTTCAATAGGATTTTTCATTTGTTGCGTAGGAGAAAAGTGAAAGAAGTGGATGCAAAACAAAAAAGTTAGATAGTTGCATTCAAAAGGAAATTAAGCTTTACCTTTATTGTAGTTGCATTAAAAAGCGAATTAAGGTTTACCTTTATTTGCTGAAAAAACACCTAACGGTAACGTAGGATTTAAAAGTTAACTTATTTTTCTTGGGCTTGCCTTTATTTGTTGAAAAAAATACCTAACGGTAATGTAGGATTTAAAAGTTATCTTATGTTCTTAGGGTTTGAAGCAAGTTTCTTTGATTTGTGTAATTGCAAAGTGGGGAAGCTGATGAATGTTTTTAATTTTGGGGTTCATGTCGATTATGTGTCTTGTTAGCCACGCAATGAACTTAGAAATAGATTAAGGACATTTCCAAATAATCATAAACAATAAATTCATCGACCTATGAACTTATTCTATATGTATTTTATATTTCTTATGAGTTATGAGCCATCAGTTGCAGTTAAATTTTTAAAAAGTTACTGTATCATCTTGTATGATTATATATCTTCATCCATATGCTAATTTGATTTGCCATCTTCGATACTTGCAGTGTTAGCGTGTTTGGCGTCTCAGCAGAATCAATGCAATGTTCCTATGATTCAAAAGGAAACAGTGTGCCCACTATTCTGCTGCTAATGCAAGAGCGATTATACTCAGGGGGTGGCCTAAAGGTTGGTACCAAAATTATGATATACTTTGTCATTTGAGCCATTGACTACACCCCTGTGAGATTGGGTCATTGACTATCATTTTTGTTGTCTCTTCTCAATGAATTTTCAGGCTGAAGGCATATTTCGCATTAATCCAGAAAACGGTCAAGAAGAGCATTTGAGGGAGCAATTGAATAAGGGCATTGTGCCAGATGACATTGATGTCCATTGCCTGGCAGGCCTAATTAAAGCATGGTTCAGAGAACTTCCTTCAGGAGTGCTAGACGGACTTTCCCCTGAACAAGTTCTTGAGTGCAACACAGAAGAAGAATCTGTTCAGCTTGTGAAGCAGCTAAAGCCAACTGAATCAGCCTTGCTCAACTGGGCCATTGATCTCATGGCTGATGTTGTAGCAGAAGAGGATTACAACAAAATGGATGCAAGAAACATTGCAATGGTTTTTGCTCCAAATATGACTCAGGTATGTTTACATACATCTTTTCTGTTTAAACTCTAATCATTAATTTATATAATTAATTATTCGTGTTATTTGCTTGCTTAATTAATGTGCTTATATTTTAACTGAAACAACATACTTTATCTTCTTTTACGGTAGACATCTGTAAAACTATGTTGTTACCATCAACATGTATACACATGATGACAACTGTGCAAACTGAAATTCTAGTATTCTTAATTCACTTATTTAATTTCTGTCTCTTGAAACAGATGTCTGATCCACTAACTGCTCTGATGCATGCGGTCCAAGTGATGAATTTACTAAAGACCCTAATACTGAAGACACTTAGAGAACGCGAAGAAACAGCTGCAGCAGGATATTCACCCATGTCATCTCTTTCATCCGATCACCAATCTGAGGATGACTATGATAGTCAGCAAGAAATGGATACCAGTGGTGAATTGAGAGAGACCAAATCAGATGATGATCATGATGTTGACTACAGTCATGCCAGTGATGAGGAAGGGGAGGCTGATGCATCAGTAAGTGAGATAGTGGAATGCTTCTTGAAACGTTTGGATGAGAAAACAAAAAGATTCTCAGAAGAACCTGCAGGGTATTTGCAAGAGAAGTTGGAGAGCCCCAAGAGTTGCTCTGGCTACAACTTGGAATCTGCTTTATCATTTACTGATATCAAAACTGTGGATTCGTGCTCAAGTCCCTCTTATGAAGATGACTCAAGAGCAACTCTTACTGCTGAGGAATCAAATGCTGACACAAGTAGTCCATCAATAGAAAGTACTAGCACCGATGATGTGGAGATGATTGATAAATTTACAGATTCTGTTTCACTAGTTCCACTGTTTGCATCCAGTTAAGAACCGAGTGTATTTTAACTTCTAAGCAGTGTTTAAGTACCTTGTTTTAGATTTTGTCCCAACAAGCAGGGTTGCTTGTGTAAATTAATTAGTACACGGTTTAGGAAGTGTTTGTTTGTTGTAGATTGTGGGCAGTGGTTATGTTCAGTTTAGGGCTGAATTTGACCTGATTCTGTATGTCCCAGTACTAGATGGGATGGGCATTTAAGGAGTGAGTAGAGCTAAGTTTATTTTCAAATTTCACATAGGTGTAAGTTGTATCCATTGATGAATTCTTAGGGAATAGGGTGATTGCTTTGTTCGTCTCTGTGCATGACCAAAATTTGGTGATAACGTATCCAGATTACACTACACTACTGGTACATAAATGTTGAATTCCTTTCTCAGTAGTCCTATATATTATCACCCCTCTATTCTTGTCAGAAAGACTGCATATGAAAACGCACGAACATGGCAGAGAAAATAATAGAACACATGAGAAATTATGAGTCAGATACTTCTCATCTACATTCACGGCATGGAAATGCTACTTAAATATATTTAGATTTAAAATTCTTATATTTGTATAATTTTTACATTTTAATTTGTCCTACGAAACTATTCGTTTTAGCCTTTATATGTACATTTTTTTAATGAATTTTTTTTCTTAATATTTAAAATTGTAGAGACTACAACAGAATAAAAAATGTGTGTAGATTTTAAAATAAAAATTTTTTGAACAAAAATGTAAGAATTATGAGAGTATGGAGATTACATAAGTAATTAAACCATATATCTTCACACTTGAGTTATATAAAGAATGATAATTACTTACCCATAACTCTCTTCACAAAAATCCTCTTAAATTGTTAGCGGTGACTTGTGGCTTCTTGTAATAAATAAGTGTCAATTTATAGCTTCTCTCAATTTCAACACCTTTGAAATATCTATTTTCTTCATCCAAAGATCAATATAAACATTTATGAGTCAAACATGAAATCCCATCAATTTACAATACATTAGAAATTTAAGTTGATTTTTTCAAGAATTCTTTCAATTGTTAATGTGAAGAGTCTCTCCTTATAAGAAACATTAGAGCAACTCTTAATAGAGTTGCTCATCTTGATTTTGAAAGTTAAATAAATTGATTGTCTTAAAAAATACTAATGAAGCAAACGAGTTATAATTCATATAAAAAAATTTGTTTATATAAATAATTACAAAAAAATTGTTTAATCATTAAAAAACAATTTGTAATTGATTAAAGGGGATTTCTGTTTGAGTGGAGAGATAAAATTAAAGCTACTAAAAATATATTAAGATCTCAAGTTGGATTTTATTATTAGAGTGAAAATTAGTTACTATTCTTACATAGGAAATACTTCACACTCTCACAAACGCAATTCATGAACCTACTTTCACCAAATATTTTTTTTTTGGGACAAAATTAAGGTACAATTCGATGAATATTGTTGGTGTTATTCTTCCATCAATGTTAGAGTTTTATTTTCGTAATTCACATAATAAATGTTTATATATATATTACAATTTTCAATTTTGATTGAAAAATTACCTATAAACATGCGTCCAAGTTTTTTTTTATTTTATTATTAAAGACAAAATGATATTTGCCATTGTGTGAAATTTGAATATCCCGTCATACCCGGTGATAATATAAGGCTAAATTGTGAGTTGGACAGCAATTGATTTTCAATTATTCTGAAGATGACATGTAATATTGCAATTATTATTCACTAACCCAATTCATGAAAGTCCACCAACTCGACCAAATAAAATACATTTTCTTAATGGTAACATAATAATACCATTTGATAATATGTGAAATTTGAATGTTCCATCATACCTGGTACTGGTATGTTACTAAGCTGAGTTGGAGCGTAACTGATTTTCAATTATTCTAAAGATCACAGGTTATGTTGCAATTATTATTCACTAAAAACTTCAGAAATTCATCAAGATAGGAAAAATTTCAATCGCGGGTTAAACGTTAAACTAAACCCAAAACCTTCCTGCCCATTAAGTCTGCTGCACCCCTGTGCTGTGCTTCCCCAGCCAAAAGTCAGAAAATCAAGAGTATTTCACAGTACTCAATTTCCCTGAATCTCCTTAACCGTGATAAGTGATCATCTGAAATTCAAAGATAACTGAATCAACCAATTCTGTAACAAAATTACTACAAGAGTATGCTAAATAATTAAGCTATAATAATTAAAAGATTATTGTTGAATAATATAAAATAAAAGGATCGTTGCTTTATGCAAGTAGTAGCAAACATATCAAACACGTTACAAAAATATTCAGATAAGAAGTTATTAGAATGATGTTGCAGTCTATGTATGTTCCACGGAATGAATTGTGGAACGATACAGAAAAGACACGAACCTTTGAAGGGATAAAAATTACAAAATGTATTGTGGTGTGAACAAATTAGTTTAGGCATACATACAATTGAAAGCTTATCTTTTAGACAAGTTTAATAGACCCCCATCTTTGTGAAAAAAAGAATAAATACTGGTGAAGCTAAGCCCCTAAGATTGTACGAATACTCATGAAGCCAGAACAGTGATTCAGAGAAAAGAAATTCCCACAAACATAATCAAGATGCCAAACAAGCTTCCCAGAATAGCCTGTTCTTTTCCATCTCATCCATCAATTCTTGGCCTGAATCATTGGACACACAGGACTTCTGGTGTTGTTGCATCTCATCATCATCACAATATGAAATTCCATGAACTTCAGCACTCCTCTCATCTTCAACATCATCATCGTTATTCCAAGACTCATATCCATTGAGTTCTTCAGCATTACAAGTCTCAGAATTATCATAGCTGCAAGATTGAGCATCGTCATCTTCTCTGCCAATTTCATAAGCATGTTCAACCATAGTGGGGTTGCAATCAGCTTCAGAGTCACCAGTGGCCTCAAGAAGCATGTAAGAAGAGATATCAAAAGGGTTCTTCATGTCCATCGACCTTGTAGCAACAAAAGGGAATGGTTTGCGTTTGATGTCTAGAAATTCTGCAACTGTCGTGCCCAACACAATACAAGGGCATCTCCAAGCCACTCAAATAATAGTGAAATCGAAGAACAAACTTGGGGTGTCTTGTTTGGTACTTTTCGTGACACTGACGGGGCAATCTTTCTATAAGACTTTGCCTCTACCATATGGCACTAGTCAATTGACATTACTAAAGGAGAGGGATTTGCCTCAAAGTTGTCATGGTCTTCTAGAGGGATAACAACTAGCTAGTCCAATAGCAATAGGGACATGTTCCAACACTCTTCTAGAAGAAATCCAAGACAAAGGAAAATCTTTAACAGGCACGTTTTTTTCTTTTTAGTGCATAGGATCTTAAACCCTCTAGGATAGACTTTGACTCTATCAGCCTCTGTGTCAAAATTCACGCCTCTCTAGTGAAGTCGGATCTTTGTATGACATAATAAAATTATTGAATTTTATTTCTAGGTGTTGAAGTTTTCTGTTTTGGCTGAGCCTGTTTTTCATGTCGATCGGGTTTGTTTTCAAATTACCTCAAATACGGGTATTTTGTTCCTTTCTTTTTCTAGTTTTTTTAGTCGTATTGGTACGGGTTGTTAACTCATTAGGTTGAAATTTTTGCACAAGCTCAATACGAGAGTGCGAATTGGTTTGGATCTGTATTAAACATGGGGAGTGTCTGTTTAAAAGATTCAAATCAATTAGTAGATTCAATTTCTCTATACTTATATACAATTTTGTTTGTTTTTATTTGTCTGTCGTGATAGTTCTACACACTAGAAACCAATGGAAGAAAATGCTCGAGTCCCAAAAATTTGATGCCTTATTATTAGACATTAGCCTTAGTGTTGATCTTTAAGAAAATTAGATATTGTTAGTTCAAGTTTAAAAACTAAGCTATACTAAGGAAAAAATTAAGTACTAAGTTGTTTGTGACTTTCTCCAACCTTAGGTTGGTGTGTATGTAGGCTTATTATGTTGTTGTCGTGATCTGAAGAGTTCCGTGATTGATAATGCATATGCGATTGTGAACACGTCGTTATGAACTGCATAGCCTGCATGAAACTTAAGGCAGCCAAGATAGAAATTTTTTTTGGTCACTTTTGACCTTTGTTACGCTTCCCAATTTCACCATTAGGGAAAGACTTCAATATAAGGAACTAATCTGCCATGGGAAAAAGAGAATGGGGTTGGTAGTGGCTTTTACCAAATTAAATAAATAAAGTAAAAGAAGACAACCTGTGATTTACGGTAAACAATTCAACTTGACCTAAGAACTGTTGAATGAAGTAACCGTTGATTGATAGGAAATCATCACCGTTGATTTGTTCTACATTTGTGAATTAAGTTTCACTGTTTCAGTTGTCATGCTTGCATCAGATTCTACTTTCAGTTTCTTCGGGATACGAATATATTTTTATTTTTAAATGTATATATAAACTTAATTTATGTTTTATAATTATCTCTCTTTTATTTTTGTTTTCTTTTGATATAATAAAAATTAAATTTGGACAGCACTTTTCTTGTAGGGCGTAAAATATAAAGTAGAAAACGTGGGTGTGGTCATTGAATTGAGTTAGGAAGAAATTAAACAAAATGGGACCATTGTTGGTGGGTGGCCATTGGTTTATTAAAAGGAAAAGGAAAGTTATGATAATCGGTAAGCTTGACTTTTATTTGTTAAAGGCACAAGGCAGCCAGCATACATCTATGAAGCGTGTGGGCAATTCTCAATGCTATCAGCAAAACCTAAGATTTCTTAAACAAGTTTATGTTTATGGTGTTCACGATTTATGCCTGCATAGGATGATTAAAATACAATGCATATGCTTATAATTAAGAGTAAATTCTACTCTCATTTATCATGAGGTGTGTAAATTATGGCGTATTTTTCTTTAACTTAAAAACCTATATTTTCTTATACAAATAGGTGAAATACACTCCATTTTGAAATGTTTGTTTTGGTCGTATCTTACTTTTCAATACATTTCTTTCGCCGAGCTATGTTTCTATGGTTGTTGGTGTACAAGATGGGTATTCAAACATACCCTTAGTCTATCTAAATATAGTTGAATTGTTAACAATATTAAATTACTATAAAGAATTGTTTCAAGAATATTTTTTTTTCTACAACTTTTAATGTTAGTTATAACTAATTTTGAATATATTAATGTTAAATAATATTTTTAAAAGATAAAAGTAATTTATTTAAAGGAGATTAATAATGCTAAATTGTATTAAAAAGTATTTAATAAATAATTCAAAAATATTTAATAAATATATTGTTGTAATTAAGAATTCAAAAACTTAACCACAAATTAAAAGGTTAAAAAAATATGAAATCTAAATTAAATTTACAGAATAAATATCATAAACATTTTAAAATATCAAAATTTTATTTAACTATATTATTTACTTCTAATATTCATTTATTTAAGGTAATGATAATTAAAAAAAATAAAATATAATTAATATTTTTTAGTTTTCTAAAATAAATGATTTAAAAACAAATTAAGACTTTAAATTAAGTTAGTAAAAAAAAATAAAAATGGTATTTTAGGATGACTTGGGATTCAAACATTATTAAATTATTTAAAAGCTCTTTTTTTTTTTTCAAGTTTTGCTCTATGAAAATAACTTTTTTTATGAAAAGAGTTTGGCCCAACGCTCTATTTAAAAAGAATATAACTAAAAAAAAAGTGTATCAAACATTAAATTTCTTTAAAAATAAAAGGAAATATCCAATAATAATAATAAACTAGGATTTGGATTAGAACTAATAAAATAATGCGTACTTTGTGTCTGTTGATAATTCCTAATTTTCATTGTTCTCCATAGATATTTTATAGTAAATGAAATGAAATTAAACGCAATTAAAAAAAGCGTTTAAACCATTCTTCAAACATTTAATTATATAAGAAAAACAATATTTAATCCCTTTTATATTTTTTTAATAAAAATAAATAGAGCATCTATAACCATAAATATATTATTTTTACATCTCCTTTTTCTCAAGTGCATTAAATTATAATTTAAAATTTAATTTTATAAGGTGTTTCATCCCCACCCCTGAGGTATCCAATAAAGAAGATAGAAAGAAAAAAATTATAAAATAAAAAGGTATCAAATGAAATAGAGTTTCTTCAGCTAAAGTAAATATTTTTCCTTGCTATCTCCTATCTAAATCTTTGAGCATTGACTTTTTTTTTTTATCATCTCGTTTTATTTTCTTACGTTTCTTCATTAACCATTTATTTAACTGATATTTATTAATTTAAGTACAAAAGAAATTGATTTCTCAAATAAAATTTTTAATTTTAAAAAATAAAAATATATATTGTGACTTGTGAGAGTTTTATCTTTTTAAATAAATAGGTCCAAATGATTTAATGTATTTTGTGCATATTGAACTTTGACTTTAGTGTGATGAATATTGAATACCTGTGCAGATGATGGCAGTTCCAAGCCTAACTTCAACTTACACCGTATTTTTTTTAGTTTAATTATAAATTTTATTACTTAATTTTTATTATTTCATAAATTTTATTAGTTAAATTTTATTTTTATAAATTTTAACATCTAAATTCTT
>JAMLFT010008744.1:0-13400 GCA_026544285.1 Pachyrhizus erosus | reverse complement strand
GTGTTGTCCAATACTATGCTTTTTAATAAATCAAATAGAGCCGTTTAAAAAATCTTGTTCTTTTCGTTGTCCTTCAGTATATATATACTTTGAAAGAAAAAAGAAAAACTGGAAAGGAAATTGAGAAAATAAAATAATAGATATAATTAATAGTATAATAACTTAATATAAAAGAGAGGAATAAAGATAATAATAAAGGTGTGAAAATTAAAGTGTAAAAAATTCAAGTCGCACAAATTATTCTCCATGTGAAACAACGACAAAGAGAGAAGAAAATCACATACAATGTAAAGTATCTAGAAAAATGCTGTATGATTATCCAAATCCTTTTAACTACAGCTTATTTATGCATTCTTCTTGGCCAAATTCTGCTTGCTTCATGCTCCAAGCATTCAGTTCAGATATCACAACACTCTGCTTTCCATTGTTGAACACATAAAGATGGGCATCGTTGTCCACAGCCAATGAGGGATAAACTCTACTGCTAATACAAATTCTCCCTTTCTCCCCAAAACTCTCAACAATGGAGCGATCAATCTGCATAATGTCAACCTATATATATCAAACTAGCAAGCACATGGTGCAACAAGAAGGATAATATTTCTCATTAATACCAAACTTACCAAACTTCTAAGTGAAATCGTTTTCACATTGGGGTTTATGTCGAAGATAGTTCCATATGTGGTTTTATCAATGTCCTGCCTCAATGAAGACCTGTAAAGTGTGCACAACTCTCAATCATAAATCATTAGTTGAGGTCTAATCTTAATGAAAAGTAAAATATATGCACCATAATCTACAAATTAAATTGGAGAATATCAGAAATAACCTGCTCTGGTCACTGCACATGAAACATACATATCTATTGGGAGCTCTATATATTCTGAAGAACACTGCTGTGTGTTCTGTTTGGTCCTCAGATGCTAATGCTAACAAACCAAATGGCCCTATTATGCCACTTCTTGATGCATATTCTTCACTACAGAGCAAGTGGGGATCAACTTCACTTTCATCAAGCCACTCCGCATTCTCTAAGTCTGGTAGTTCAAACAACACTTGTACATCGACCTTTAAAAGTTAAGTTTCAAAGAAAAATCACCATTGATGTTGTACTTTGTTTTAAAGATCATAAGAAAAAAGAATGTAAGAAAATACAGCCCCAGTTTACTTACCTGTGATGCTGTGATACCTGAGACTTCAATAGTTGATCCACCAACCAATTTCTCTCCGATTATGCTAATTTTTTTGTCACGTAGTTTTTCTACTTCTTCAATTGGCCATTGCATCAACCACTTCCCACTTTCATCAAGCCAAACTTGCCTTGGAATACACTACAAAATAATACATAGCCAAGATCACACATCAACATGATCACGTTATGATGAGTGTACAGCCTTAAAGCAATTTTTAACCAGAGGTATATGCCCAACATAAGGCTAAAATAAATACCTGTAGACCAGCCCATCCTTTCTCAATGTCACTTTCTCTAGTGTCACACTCGTTCACCCAGCTCCATAATATCCTCCTGTTCTTAGCAGGGTCAAAAAAAGACTTCGAAGCATAAAATTTACCATAGTCAAGCCTCAAGTCCGAACTAGTTCCTGTGAATTTAACATCAGGAATAAAGTTTCCCTCATCATAGACATATTTACCAAGAAAATAGAAGTCCTGATGTCTGCGTAGATAGCTTATCTTCCAGACATGTCTAACACTTTCACTTTGGACAGATGTATCCACTCCATTTGTGCTATTGATGGACACAGGAAAAAAATCTGGACACTCACAAACTCCAGTATCATCTGTTGCAAAAAAAGGATTCAATTCCACTGTCCAATTAACAAAATCCTCACTTTGGTAAAGAACTGCCTTCCCTTCATCACCATTTTGAGCACCAATGGCTACCCTCCATTTTCCATCCTTTCCCTGCCAAGCAGTTGAAGGGTCTCTGAAATTATTCAATTCAACTCCACTTGGTGGAGTCATGACAGGGTTCTGTTGGTGTTTCACCCATTCCCTTAAGAAGGGGTCTGATAGATCCTTTGGCATAGCTATGTTCTGAACTTGATGTTTGTTGTTATCAATTCCTGTGTACAAAATAACTGGTTGTTCTTCACCTGGGAGTATTGTGGCTGAGCCCGACCAGCAGCTGTTGATGTCATATGGCTCACTTGGTTCAATTGCATGATTCAGATGAATCCAATTGATTAGATCATAGGACACGGAGTGAGCCCACACCATTTTCTCGCCAAAGGTTGCTGCATAGGGGTTATGTTGGTAGAAAAAGTGGTAAACTCCTTTGTAGTACATAGGTGCTGCCACAAATAAATCAACACTTTGTTGGAATTTTGTGTTTTAATAAATTATGTGAGTTAATATTATAAGATAATTATATTAGTTATTTATTATTAGTGAGTTTTATTTTATATAATTAAATTAAGAAAATAGTTAGACTATTAAATAAAGTGACATGAGTCTAAATGAACAGATGTAAATGTTGATTCATTAGGAGATAATAAGAATTTTCATAGATTAATTAAATATAAGAAACCCAATATATGAGTTGATATATAGTTTCTCTTTTCTCATTTAATGAGTTATGAACCATTGAAGAATAAAGGGGACTTCGATGAAGAAAAAATTATAATATCATTGTTATTGTTCGTGATAGATTGTCACAATGATATTACAACTATTATCGAAGAACGCTTAGATCAAAAATCAACTACAAATCTAGATATTTTATTTAATCTGTAATAGTTAAGCATGTTAAAGTTTCTAGAATTATTGGCGAATTATCCTAAAATTTATATATGTGAATTTTTAACTTCCGTATAAAAAATAAAGAATACTAAAATAAGGATTAAAGAATAAAATCTCAACACACTTGTCCTCTGATAAGTTACTTTTGGATGTCATTTCAATGATTTCGTTCAATTAAAAGTTGACAAATGATCTAGCAGTGTACGAGCAAATTCCATGTGAAACAGAGAGGAATAGGACATTTTTTCTCTTTCTCTAGACATACTATGATGTTATGGACAACAGGTAAATAAATAACTGAAAGTCTGAGAAATTCCTGAACATACCATTTGGATCTGCACGATGAAGGCAAGCATTTATCCATTTCCATTTTTTTGTCAACAAAACATGTCAAATGACCAAGAATAAAGAGTTAGACATGAGCACTGAACAAGCATGTTAAAAGTAAATTGACAATGACAAAATTTAGATACAGTTCTTTAAGTTCTTTAAGTGTTATTTTCTAATTATAATTGAAGTTTTATTTCAATAATCTATGTTAATATTTAATGCAGACTTTTATTATGCTGAATATTGAGATGAAACATCAATTTTAATTTAAAAACACCACCAAAAATACCTAAAGAAATACATCTAAATTTTGACCAATTGAAAAAGAGTGCTGAGGGTAATACCGTTCATCCAATTTTGTGGGGGTTGAAAGTGATACCAAGTTCTGTAAGGCTGTTTCTCAGGTACCTTTAACTTGACAGAACTTATGCTATGTAGGGATGCCCCATCTCCATTGATCTCCATGATGATACTGCAAAGGTTATGGGAAGGTCAACAAAAACCAGATGGTGAGTGGTTTGAGGAATGGCTAATATATGCTATTATGCATATAATGGATCTTTCACTATCAGAAGAAAAACGCCACAGATATAAAATGAGTTGTGGAGACAAATCCATAACCTATTAGGATTTAAATATACACCATCTTTGAGAATATTGCAACTGGAAATTATATTTATTGTTGACTTGACTTTCTTAGTCTCTGCAAATTGGTTATTTTTCTTAGTAAACTACTTAGTATATATCACCTAACACGCAGAGAGACAGACTCAATTCAAAGAGAAAGCACTTACAAGTTCTGTTTGCTTTTGCTGACTACACTTTTGGGTTTAAGTATTATGTCATTGTAACCAGTAGAAGAAGCCTAGGAAAAACAAGAGAAAACACTTGCTATGGATATTATGGGAACGAAAAAGCACTCATGATTAAAATGTTCAAAATTTTAAGTAATTTAGTTAATATGTAGGAAAAAAAATACCAGATAAATGTCTGTGCAACCAAAAAATAATATTTGAATAGGGTAAAATATTAACAAAAAAATGTTACTGAAGAAACAAGTAGAAAATTATATAAAAAAACTGAAAAAGAATATGCTAGATGAAGGAAAGAAAATCGTTGCTTAGTTCCTAATTTTGTACGTGTCCAATACTTTAGTTGTTGCATTACTAGTTCCGCATTGTAACCCCTAACATTACAAAATATTTTTTAATTTAATCTTTTTCATTATAATTTTCACTAACATTAAGGATTAAAATGAATGGTATTTTGCTGAAAAAGGAGTAAAGTGATATTTTATGAGGTTGATGATTAAAGTGAGAGTTTTATGAAGTCGGATTAAATTAACATGTACTAATAATTATGGGTATAGGTGAAGGAGTTCACTAAACGAAAAAGACATTAAATAGGGAACATCTAAGTTCAATGTGTCCATTTTTCCTATTTAGTAAGACTAGTACATAAACTACTTGAAAGCTTATAATTAAATTTTTTAAGTTGAAAGTTGATAAATTAATTAATTAAATTAAAAATATTTAGTAAAATTAGTTGTTAAACTAGTTAATAAATATAAAATAACATAAAAATGATATATTTAATTGCATAGTCATAACTTTAAATTTGGTATATATTCAAATAATTATCACTTTTATAATTTAATTTTTTGGAAATATTTCATCAACCTACAAGTTAGAATAATAATTTTTTTTAATTTTTTTCATTTAAAAATATTTTTAGCAAATGCAATGAGATAACACGAATGGATTTATATTATAATTTTTATGACTTTTTTTATTATTATAAAGAAGTAATATTTGATGAAAGTGATAGCGAGAGAAAGATAAAAGAGAATTCTAAAAAGATAGTGAGGAGAAAAATGATTTGTCTTGTCTTTTGACCTATGGGTCACAGTATGATCGACTAATATTAATTTCTTTTTCATAAATTAAATTTTTTAATTATATATCACATATATATAAATTGGTCCAGATCATAAACATGCAATAATCTTGTATTACTTACTAATTTTTCGTATTACATATGTATGTATTTGTGCCCTAATATTGTTTAAAGAAGAAAAGTTGAAACTGAAGCTTGTTTAAGTGTACCCTTTAAGAAAGCACTCAAACTTAACGTATGGTGAATGATTAAAGAATGGAAACGTTTTTCCACACACATAACAACAGGCTTTTTCCTCATTTGTTCCATTTAAGATTGTCATAATAGTTACGCCTCCTCGAATCAACTCAGTGGTTAAGACGCCAGTCATGAATTATGAGTGCAGATTTGATTTATTGACTGAATGGGATTTCGGAACATTTCCCTTCTGAAATTTGAGTTTATCTTTTGAGTGTTAAATACGACAACATAAATACACAATATTTCCACTGATAAAAACAAATACATAATTCCATTCCACCAAAAAGTAAAATAAATAAATAGATGACATATCCTACACGGTTTTTTTTTATTTATTTATTAAAAAATCCAACATGCAGACTATGGAAGTCTAGTCAGTAGTCATCAATATATCAATTCTTGTATGATATTCTTACACCCTTTTTCTCTTATCTTTTTTTTCATCTCATTTCGTTTTTATTATGCTTACATATCTAAAATGAACCTACTCTATTTGTATTTAAATATGGATGAAACTCAAGTGCAATATGTTAGCTGTTTACATCTGTTCCATTAAAATAAAAATTTAATTTTACTGACTAGTGTCAATCTTTATTGTTTAGATTAGCAAAGTGACATTCTTCTTTTAATGAGAAAACTATTTACTGTGCTTAAATACTCACCAACTTTGGCAGTATTGCAGGTTTGCAAGTCGAATTTATATTTATTGAGAAAAATATCTTGATTTTCAGGTGAACAATTATTGGAAAAAGAGAAATAGAAAGGAAAAAAAGAAAAATAACGGAGAAAACTAAATATTTGATAAATACATGATACCTGAAAAACAGCCTTACTGAACTTCGTACCACTTTCTGTCCCCATTAAATTGGATGAACGGTTTTATGGTTACCACACTCTGTCAATATGTCCAAAACATGCTTATGATGCAATTTACTGCTTATGTCTAATTCTTCTCTCTCTGTCGTTTGACATCTTTTGCAGACGAAATTCGAAAATGGTGGTCTTCCTCATGCAGATCCAAATGGTATGGTCAACTTCTCCTAAATTTCTTGGATTCATTTATTCATCTCTTGTCCACAACATCCTGTAATGACTAGAGAAAAATAAAAGGTCCAATTACTCTCAGTTCATCTTGAATTTTTTATTAAATATATTAGTTGAAGAAATAAGCAACTATTAAAAGGATTAGCTAATACATTATACATTAGAGTTAACTCACAACTTAGATGCTAAAAGTGGCAAGTTGTTTACGTTTGGTCTTAGAATGAATGTAGTTGTATAAGAAATTTAACTTAGTTAATTCAACAGTGTACTTGAATTATTGCAATTTTCTGATACATGTTTTTTATTTTATTGATAAAAAAAAATAATGTCTTTGCATAATTTAATCTTCGAATATTTGAAGTTACTTACATTTTAGTTCCTAACTGTATGTCTTTATATAATTTAGTCTCCGAAAATAAAATTACTCGCTTTTTACTCTCTTCATTAGCAGATTTTAACGGAGGAACTAGAATATGAGCTACTTCTGTCTTTCGAGAACTAGATAGTACAAATACATTCGTCCAGCGACCAAAGATAAACTTGTCACTTTTAAGGACTAAATTATAGCTTAACTCTTATACATTACTATTTCTACCCCATCTACTTGTTAACTTTTAATTTAACAAAATGACGCCAAATGGTGGTTGTGATCTAATAATTGGTATTGATTTAACTGTCGCAGGACCAATGTACTACAAAGGAGTTTACCAACTTTTCTACCAACATAACCCTCATGCCCCAACCTTTGGTAACAAAATGATATGGGGTCACTCAGTATCTTATGATCTCATCAACTGGATTCGTCAAAACCATGCTCTTGAACCAAGTGAACCTTGTAACATTAATGGCTGCTGGTTAGGCTCAGCCACTATACTCTCAAGTGAAGAAAAACAACCTGTTATTTTGTACACAGGAATTGATAACAATAAACATAGCTATGCCAAAGAATCTATCAGACCCCTTCTTAAGGGAATGGGTGAAACACCCTCAGAACCCTTTATTGACTCCACCAGGTGGAGTTGAAGTGATTAACTCTAGAGGCCCTTCAACTGCTTGGCAGGGAAAGGATGGAAAATGGAGGGTAGGTAATCATTGGTGCTCAAAATGGTGATGAAGGGAAGGCAATTCTTTACCAAAGTGAGGATTTTGTTAATTGGATAGTGGAATTGAATCCATTTTTTACATCAGGTAATAGTGGGGTCTGTGAATGTCCAGATTTCTTTCCTGTGTCCATCAGTGGAACAAATGGGGTGGATACATCAGTCCAAAATCAAAGTGTTAGACATGTCTTGAGGATAAGCTATCCAAGCGGAAAACAGGACTATAATTTTGTTTGCAAATATGTCTCTGATGAGGGAAATTTTATTCCAGATGTTAAGTTTACAGGAACTAGTTCGGACTTGAGGTTTGACTATGGTAAATTTTGTGCTTCCAAGTCATTTTTTGACTATGCCAAAAACAGAAGGATAAAGTGGGGATGGGTAAAAGAGTCTAACCCCAAACAAGATAACATTGAGAAAGGATGGGCTGGTCCACAGGTACTTATTTTAGTTCCATGTTGGGCACTTTCATTTAGTTAAAAAATTGTTCTAGGGTCATATATATTCATATCATAACATGATGAAGTTATTTTAAGATGTGGGAGAGAATCAAGCTTATGAAGAATGACCAGTGTTTTTTTGCCGTGTAGTGTATTCCAAAGAAAGTTTGGCTTGATAAAAGTGGGAAGAGATTGATGCAGTGGTCAATTGAGGAGGTAGAAAAACTACGCTACAAACAAGTTAGCACAATGGGAGAGAAACTGGCTAGTGGATCAATTTTTGAAGTCTCAGGTATCACTGCATCACAGGTAACTAAATTTGTGCAATGTTTTCTCGAGTTTTTTTTGTAAAATTTATAACTAAGTACTACATCAATGATGATATTCTTTTTTAACTTAAATTTTCAAGCCTGATGTAGAAGTGTTATTTGAGCTACCAGAACTAGAGAATGCAAAGTGGCTAGATCAAAGTGAAGTCGATCCCCACTTTCTTTGTAGTGAAGAATATGCCTCAAGAAGGGGCATGCCTCAAGAAGGGGCATAATAGGGCCATTTGGTTTCTTAGCTTTAGCATCTGAGGACCAAAACAGAACACACTGCAATCTTCTTCAGAATATATAGAGCTCCCAGTAGATATTTATGCCTCATGTGTAGTGACCAGAGCAGGTTACTTTTTACATCCTCCTAAGACCTTAACTCAAGTTGTACTGAACAACTGAACATATTTCACTTTTCATTGAAATTAAATATGTCAGCTAGTAATTTGTGGTTGAGACATTAGAGTTGTGGACACTTTTCAGTTCATTTTTTGACATAGATCCCAATCTCAAAAAGATTTCACTCAAGAAGCTTGGTATGTTTATTGCTAATGATAAATATTATCCTTTTTGTTTCATCTTGTACTTGCTAGTTTGATATATATAGGTTCATATTATTCAGATTGACCGCTCCATGTTTGAGAGTTTTGGTGATGGAGAGAGACTTTGCATCACCAGTAGAGTTTCTCCCTCGTTGGCTATAGACAAAGATGCCCATCTTTGTGTTTTCAACAATGGAAGGCAGAACGTGGTCATCTCTAAACTGAATGCATGGAGCATGAAGAAAGCAGAGTTTTGCCAAGGGAAAACCGAAAGTAAGCTATAGCAAGGAACTTGTCAACATATGGTGTGGTATAATTGGGAGTGAGAGATAATCATATCCTTTAAATATGTAGTCAAAAATTTAATTTATTTGGTATATATGAAAAAATAAGGCAATCTTTTAAATAAATTTTAATAATTTGAAAAATTAGTCTCTCATCAGAATATACTCTTTGCAAATGTTTGTATGACTCTTTTTCAAAGTTGATAAAGATTATTAAATTTTAAAAATAAAGATTAAAATAAAAAATTAAAATTAAAATAAAATAAAATAAAAGAAAAGATGAAGTTTATAAATTTTGCTAAATCATTCTTCCGATTAAGTAAAAAAAGTGCCATAAATCGAGTACAAAATTTAGGTCCACAATTTTAAGATTGACATATATCACAAATATATATATAAGTTTCGGTCATTGATATAGACAACTATTTTTGTCAATGAAATCACGCATATACACGTGCGGTGTGCTAAAAATTGAGAAAGGGTGAAATATGTTTAGTTAAAAATATTTTTAATTTTTTTATATTTTATTTTTAATTTTTAATTAATATTTATTGACTTTTATGTTTTAATTATGTTTTTTTTTTTCATTTTTCGTCTCTGTTATCAATTTTTTTATATGATAATAGGATAACTATTTTTAAAATAAAATTTGTTTTTAATTTTTTAATTTTTTATGATTTTTATTTTTAATTCCTTAAATTAATGTTTGATCGATATTTATTTTTTTACTATTTTTTTTGTTTGATTTTTAGTTTATGTTATTAAGTGTCTTTATAAAATGACCTATTGATATTTATTTTTAATTATTTTAAAATATTTTTATAGTGAATTTTATTTCATTAATTATAATTTATCATAAATTATTTGAATAAAAAATATTAAATGATTTTTAATAACTTTTTTTTTAGGAGGTTTTTGAAGTGAGTAATTGATAAGGAAATTTTGCTACTGCTATTATATGAACAATAATATAATGGATGAGAACTATAGTCAACAAACTAAAAAATAGTTAAAAGATTAATATTGATAAAATATTTGTTAAAGAACTAAAAATAAAAATCATAAAAAGTTAGAGGATTAAAAATAAATTTTACTTTAAAAATAAATTATCACATCATTATTTAATGGAGACACTTGATGATAAAAATTAAAAACTAAATGATAAAATAGTTGAGAGATCAAAATCAATCTAATATTAGTTGGATGACTAAAATAAAAATCATGAAAAGTTAAGAAATTAAAAACACATTTTATCCAAATAAAATATATTATTATTGTTATTAGGAAAAGTGCAATACCCTTTCTCATTGATTTTAATTTAAGAAAATATTTCCTAGTACTTTTATTTTTTTGATGGATTCAAATAAATTTTTAAAGCTAAAGTTGCTAGGGGTTACAATTTGAAAGAAACCTACACATTACCATAACATTCATGCACTTTATATATTTTGAATATCAACATTCATTCTAACATATATTAAGCGATTCAGTAAAACTATAAGTATTACATTCCCAAAATATTTGTTTAATATTTAGTACATTTAACCAAAGGTAATAGTCTAAGATAATCTACAACATCTACTTTCCTTCAAAAGTTCCTAGTCAGAATACTCAAAGGGATCTTCTTCCTCTGAGGATTCCTCTCTTCCTTCTTAACCATTTGCTGGGACTGAACCTGAAAAGAATTTTTGGCATGAAGGGGGTTGGGTGCGTTGGATAGCTGTAGGAATGTATGGTGAGACCTAGTGTATTTGAGGACGGGGTCTGTGTCAGAATAAATGGGATGTCTATATGATAAAACTACCATGGGGAAATGACGTTGTGGGCCTAAAAACAATTTTTATATAACCCATGAAGGTATCATCTCTACTTATCAGATCATGAGTTCATCGACCCTCCAAGGGTATGATCATCATGTGGAACAAAAGATAAAATTCATCTGTCATGTGCATCTAAAATGTTGGGAGTTGTAAGAGTGAGTCATCTATCCTTAAACATACATCTAAAAGTACATATCATTTCCATCTATCAAATACTCTAGTCTCATGGTGACGTGCTTCATTAGGGATTCTATTCGTTTTAGGGTCCTTCGCAACCTCTAATACTATTAGCTCCATGAGGACTTACGCAAGCATGTCAATAATAGTCCAAGTTTGCATTTTGGATTAACGATTGGGAGTACACATCCTGCCTGATACTTGATTCATGATACTCTCAATCGAATATTGGTAATGCTTCACTTTGTCCGAAACGCCAAGCTAGTTCCGTAACACCCTCTTCACTTTGAGTGGCTCACAACTAGGCACCTTGTATACTTCCAAGGACTCACTTGAACCTGCATACATTCCTTAGGAACCTTTTGTGGTCAGCCCATGCAATCTTCATTCTTAATACTCACTCGTTAAGGATTTTGAATCATTAACCTCTTCTCTTCTCCATTTATCATTTTTCCTCTGGTACTATTTTATATTCAACTGTATAATCTTGCAATAACTTTTTTTCATTCTCACTTTATATACCAATACAAGTTTTACCCAACTTTTGTTTGAGTAATTTCTCAGCTATCATATTTTTATAACTCATCTTCTACCCTAGGGTTATTTAGGTAATTTACTGTCTACTTAAAACGGTTGCAAATATCATATAAATTTCTCTACTATTAGTAGATGTAATAAATTAACATTACAACATAAATATAATATTGTGAAATAAAACTACAGGTACTATAATAGTGATTACAATAAAAAAAGGGGTAAAATCATCTTTTTCAATTATTTTTATCTTTATTTTTTTTTCTTATTTTGTTTCTCTCATTCTTTTCTTCATGACTATATATCTATACATTTTCTAGCCTAATTAGCATATTTTTATTAGAATTAAATTATATAAAAAAAATTTCTATTCACACCCTTCTACTATCATCACCTTCCTCTGGTCTTCTTCTTCCTCTAACCCTCTCTTCTTCTCCTTCCTCTCTACTCATTCTCTTAGTCTCTCCCTCTCACTTCTCCTTACTGCTTCTTATCTCTCTCTCAACTTAGCTTTCTTCTTATTCCATTCCCTAATTCATTCCCCTTATCTGGAGTACCCCAATCAACAAAACAGGGATTTCACTCAGTTTGCTTTTTGAATTCACCTTCACTTCGGTTTCCTCTTAATCCTAGCCAATTTTAATTGTTAAATAACTTATTACCTTCTATTTTGCCTCTGGATAAAGTTTTCACTCAAAAATAAATAAAAAATCAAAAGTATTACAAGCCCGACAGCTGTGGTGGTTGTGAAAAATGTCCAATTCGATTCTACTATATTTGTTACTAATTAAGCTAATTTAGATTTTGATTATGTATGGAAAACTACTAAAAATGGATACGTGAATTCAAAACAAAAAATAAACGATTCCTTCTACTTGTTTTGAACTTTTCCAGTGAATCAAAATGAACTTTCCGGTGAGGGGTTGAATTTGAGCTTTACCGCTCTATTCTTGTTGATTCCTGAAGGAATAGAAAACTTACTATATTTTGAATATGTCTAAAAGCAAAAACAAGGGAATTAGTTCACCTAGTCGGAGGATTTTCGAATTCTGTATTGTCGTCTCCTCTGTTTTCTTCTTCTTTTGCACCCCCATTAAATAGCCTCTTCCCAACTATGTTTTTGATTAGTTTAATCTTTAGGGTATGGTTGAAGGTTGCTAGGTAGGTTATAAAGCTCAAGTTGACAGAACGGCGTGGAAGGCTCGAGGAGATGGAGCTTCATCAACAACTTTCATGGCGACAACAGCGGTTTGAGGTAAGCTTATATAGATTTAGTTTTCATAAGTATTTAGCGATGAGTCTAGTGATTTAATGACAATCCTCTCTCTTCCATCTACTCCCTTACCTACGTGTTCCGTTCTTCGAATCTGTCCCACACGTTTTTCTTATTCCACTCTTTATTTTTTTTCTTCATTTTATTTCTTCTCATGGCTTTTGTATTTTATTTGGGTTATAATTGTGTCTAGCACACCTAGTCCAGCTAGTATCACGTTTTGCTACTAGCTAAGGGACTTGGGTTTGACAAAGTCCTGCCTCCTTCTCTTTTTTTTCTATTGTTTTTCTTAATTTTTCTTTTTCTCTTATTTTTTATTTATATTTTTTAAAATGATTATTTTTTATTTTATGATTTTTCTTAAAAATTCTATAAATTAGTTTATATTTTTCTTGTCCTATTCATATATTTTATTTTACCAAAATATTTATTTATTTTTATAAATCTATTTATTTTAATTTATTTAAATATTTATATATTTACATTTATTTAATTAAAAATTCATTTTCTTACTTCAAAATTCAGTTTATTATTTTTAGAGTTTTATTCTCTTATTTCTATTCTTCTTCTTTTATTTTATTTCATTTTAAAATTTTTAAATCTATTTTTCTTTTCCAAAATCAAAATATTCTTATTTATTTAA
>JAMLFT010008743.1:0-13401 GCA_026544285.1 Pachyrhizus erosus | reverse complement strand
TAATATATGTTATTAAAATTTTAAAATAAAAAATAAATTATGTATTTTTTTTATAATTTTAAATGTTTTTCTTTTTAATTTAACTTTTCAAATCCCATTTTATGTTTTATCTTTATATGACAGAGTCAAATAGTCTTCTCCTCTGGGAGGAAGAGTTACTGTGAATGGTCAAAAAAAAAAAAACTGTAAATACAGAGAAGGATATGAATGCCACACGCGTATTCAATGTTCAAATATTTGACTGTGATACGTTGGTCACGGTTTCTACATATAAGAGACTAATTAACTTGGTTATGAAGGTACTTAAGCAAGCCAAATATATCTATCAATTACATGTCAAGATCGGAATCGGTCATGGTGCCACCAATTCACCTTAGATTTCTTCTTGTGCCACAAGCTACATATAAGTATGAAAACGATAAATATATAACAGAAATTTCTATGTATATTTACATATCAATCATTTGGTAGGTAACTTCCATGCTTTATTTGAATATTATTAATGCATGTTAGTTATTTCCCTATAAACACATTGTCAACATTAATCAGTCAACACCAATTTAAAGCAGTTAGCCATCTTGTAGAGCATAAGTGCCCTTCCTCTAGCTTGGAAACAAAGGTCAATTGTCCTGGGCCCATTATTGGCAGGGCCCAAAATAAATCTAACTCTAATTTACCTTTTTTTAGTTAACTACTCATTTTCTCTTCTCCTGTTCAATCAATGAATCTTCAATTAATAATCACTAATTTCAAGTTTTTAACTGATTAACGTTTAGTTTTCCCCAAAACATTAAAGGATTCCAACAATTTTTAAAATTTTGGCAACAGATACAGTATCTTTTTAGTTTCTGTATAAATGACAAAAAAATTGGAATACGATTACATTGATTGCTATTAGTGAGACTACCTTTTCCTACTACACTATGGATTTGCTATCTAGGAGTCCAACTTGTCCATAACTGTGATTGAAAAGTTGAGAGGGAGAGACGCATAGTAATTGGAACAGAACTCAAATAAGATTTATTGGTATGTGAATTCTTTCATTTGTGAATTTGTGATTTATTTTGTTTTTAAAAATAAAAAAAAATATTTAGATTATTTATAGGATTAGGAATCTAGGATAAAAATAAAACAATTCATGTTGGACATTATAGACTTATTATATTATAATAGTATTGAATGAAGAATACAAACATATGGCTGATACTGGAAAGTTGTTACCCACACGTTGAGAATTTGATGTCTGAGAGGAGAATGATTTTTATTCCATTAGAACTACTAAATTGTATAAAAAAATAGAACTACTAAATTACCAACTTGTGACATCTCTAGCTTCTTTGTAATTTTATACTAAACTTGTTATAACTTGGACCATTTGATGAAGTTTAAGCAATAAAAAAAAAAAAGTTAGTGAATCTACGTAAGATATTTGTTTAGCCTAGAAAGGCATGACTTTTAGTGATACGATAGGAATAATTTAATGAGATTTTGAAAAAAAAAATCTAATTTAGATTCTGTTATATAAATTATTTTAACAATTTACAAAATTTTCCAATTAAATTTTTTATAGTAGTGATATACTCCAATTAAATTGAAAAGACTAGAAAACTTGTTTTAAGTGTTAAATAATGCTAGATTAAGTTAAGTCTAATATAAGTTACGTTGTAATTGCAAACATACCTTTTCAGTTTCTTCATTCATAGATATTAGATATTACACCTTTTTTTTGTATAAGTCATTAGTTCAAAATAAAAGGAAAGAAAAGAAAAACAAGTTGTAACATCAAAATAAGAAAGGTATTTACAAAATTAAGAGTGCGAGTAAATTCAGTTTTTCTATAAATTATTGATGCTAGCTTATTAAATATTTGTTTATATTTATAGTTAAATTTAATTATTTAAATTAGTCAAATTCAAATTTTATTAATTTGACTATTAGACTACTTTGGCATAAAAGTATTTATTGAATGTTAAAATAATAAACAAATTTTTATTTAAAAATTAATAAAATAAAAAAAATAAATTATGAATAAATAAATTAAAGTTTTAATTAAATCAAACTCAAAAGTTAACTCATTTATAATATATTAGTCAAATTTTATTAATTATTTTTTTTCACAATTCAAACTTAAAATTCAATTCCTAAAATGAACTTGTAACATTTTGTTAAAATATTTTTAAAAAGTTAAGAATGACGAAAGGATACATGGGCAATACTACCTACTTAGTCACATATTATGGGGTTGAAAATTTAAAAAAAAAAATTGATAAAGTTTTACAACTTTTTCCTTCCAAGTCTTTTTTAACTTTTCTCCCATTGATACCATTAATTGTTTAGCCTAAGTTTATATTAATTTTTTAATTTATATGTTTACAATGTTTTAATTTAGCTATTGGAGTTAGCAAACATGAAATGAGTATTCAACTTCGGTTTCTACTTTCAGGTGCTTTTATTCTTTACTTGTATTTTTATATAAGTTACGGTTTTTTTTTTGTGTTAATTGATTATTTAATTTATCTTTATAATATGTTTCCTAAAGAAATATTTATTTGGAAGTGAAAAAAGAGAAAACAAAAGGAAGAGTTAGTAAAATCACAACAAGGAGCTCTTGATAAAATTATTTTTAAAGAAGTAGACTCTCATCAAAAATTGGATCAATCAAATGAAAATTTGCATAATAAAATTTATGTAAGTGAGAATGATGAAGTTAATGATCTGAGTGTACCTAATTATGTGCCAAATGAATCTAATACTAAAAATTTTGACATCAACGAAGAACAATCAATTCCTCCTTTAAATATTTATGATCCTAAAAGTTAGGATAATCTTGATAACAAAGCAAGAGACATTTTAGTTGAAAAGAGACCTATTAAAGAAATGGATCTTGTTTTACCTTTGGATAACACTTTTAGACATTTTTCATATGTCCATTATTCTAGAAAACTAAGTAATGGTGAAACTAGTGATTAAAAATGGTTAGTTTACTCCAAACATGTTGATAGGGTACATTATTTTTGTTGTAAGTTATTCAAATCTGATAGTAAAAAATTTCATTAGCAAATGAGGACTTTAGAGATTGAAAGTGTATTAGTGAAAGACTTAAACAACATGAGAATAGTTTTGAGCATATGACTAACATGAATACTTGGAATGAATTACGAGTAAGATTAAACAAAAATCAAACAATCGATAAAAGTTTACAACAAGAAGTTATTAAAGAGAAAGAATGTTGGAGACAACTTTTAGTTAGAATATTTTCCATTGTGAAATGTCTTATTAAACATAATTTGGCTTTTCGAGGATGTAATGAAAAATTATATGAAGATAGCAATGATAATTTTTTGGAATTGATTGAAATAATTGCATAAATTGATTTAATAATACAAGATCATGTTACTCAAATTCATGAAATTCATCATCATTATCTTAGGCATAAAATTCAAAATGAATTTATCTTACTTTTTGCCTATAGTGTTAGAAATTTTATTATAAAGATCATTAAACATGCAAAATATTTTTCTATAATTCACGATTAAAACTTTTTAATGAATTGCAAGATGTGCTAGAAGCTTTTTATCTTAATGTTGATTATGTGAGGGGTCAAGGTTATGCTAATGATTTTAATATGAAAGAAAAACATCAAGGAATTCAAAGACAATTTCTAGAAAAAAAAACCTCAAGAGCATTATATATGTCTTATGTTTGTCATAGCCTCAATCTTACTCATAGTGATATGAGACACTCTTATGTTAAAGTTGTTTCTTTTTTGGAGTTGTTCAATGTTTATATTCATTATTTTCAAGTTCTCTAAAAAGATGGAAATTTTTAGCTTGATAACATTTTTGGGTTAACTATGAAATCTTTGTATAATACTTGATAGGAAAGTCAAATTAAGAGTATTAAAGCTATTATATTTTAGGTTATCCAAATAAGATTAGCTTTATTGGAGTTACATAAATCTTGTTTTGATGCTAAATCAAAAAGTGAAGTAAAGAATTTGACTAATGCAATTGAGAGTTTTGAGTTTTTGCTTTGTATAATTATTTGATATGACATTTTATTTGCTATTAATATAATGACCAAAAAATTACAAGTTAAGTTTATGTGCATTGATGCTACTATAAAACAATTAGAAGATGTATTGTTGTTTTGTGAAAAGTATAGAGAAGAAGGCTTCACATCTAGTATGAATGTTGTTAGAGATGTTGCACTTGATATGGATGTAGAGTCTATCCTTCTAACAAAATGTCGTGTTATTAGGATGGAGAAATACAATTGGATAATGAGTCATTTAGAGTTAATTATTTTTTAGTTATTGTAGACATGACTATTCTTTAAAGAACAAATTTGAGCCATTAAAAATATTTGAAATTATTTTTGGATTGTGTTTAATTTAAAGAAATTAACATCATTAAATGATAATGAATTGAGAGAATGTTGTGCTAAAATTTACTATACCTTTTCTCATGACAATTTATCAAATGTTGAAAATGACTTTGCCTAATAACTTAATGTCAATCGTAAAAATTCTTGAGTTTATCAAAGTTGCATATTATTATCCAAATATCTTAATTGCTTACAGAATTTTATTAAAATGTGTTTGTGACTATCGCATTAACTTAAATAAGTTTTTCAAAGATAAGATTAATGAAAACTCACTTAAGATCATCAATGTCACAAGAAAGATTGAATGATTTAGTAATTTTATCTATTTGAAAGGATATGTTGGAGAACATTGATGTTGATGTTATCATTAATGATTTTGCATCTCATAATATTAGAAGAAACTATTTTTATGATAATTTATTTATTTTGTTTTGTAGATGACAAATGACACGATAATTTTAAAGAAAATATTTTGTTGATGATAAAAGATATAAAAATTTATTAAAAAAATATAATAATTTTTTTAAAATATTTGTTAAAATCCTATTCACATAATGTACAAAGATGTATTGATTTTATTTTTTTATTTTTATAGAATACATATTTAAATTTTAAAAAAATTATATATAAAATACCCTTATCTATTATTTTATTCAGGACCTACAAAATGTCAAGATCGACCTGATAAGCATTTAAAATGTTCTTGCCCCTACAACAAGGCCAAGCCCACATAGCAATAATCCCCAACCTCCAAGTACTGGAGGGATAAACATTTAGAAGGTTCTTGCCCCTACATCAAGGCCACCCCCTAAGGGTAGTAACTACAAACCTCCAACCATTGGGACTAAGTTGCCCACTATCCAAAAGGTTTTTCCAAGAAGGAGATGATTTCATACCATATTTGTTACAGGATAGGTTTTTGCAGATTGACGATTATTAAGTTGAAATTAGAAGCTATATTGAAGTTGAAAAGGAAGCAGATACGTGTATATGTACTGTAGGGATCGCAGAATACAACAGCTAGTGTATTTGTTTGTTGTATTTGTTAATTTATAAATTCATCACAGAAAAATATCATGTAAAACTAACAAATATATAATTTCAAGCATTATTTATATATTGTCTTTGTTAAAATAATATTTTTGTTTAATAGAAATTAAATTACTAGTATCAACATTATAGTTAATAATATGATTACAAATAGTATGTATCAATACTCTATGTTAATAATTTGTCAATATATTGTATTTTTAATGTAGATTTAGAATTAATGTCAAAATTAATAGTCCAGCATTTATTAGACAAATATTATGCTGATTAAATGGGACTAATGGCTAAAAATTATTTTTTAGTAATATATGATATTTTAGTTATGGTATAATAGAAATTAAATATTCGCAATGCACGTCAAATGGGAAAATATATATAATAATTGAAAAATATCAGCATTTACAGAAATCATATTTTTGTAACTAGTTTAATTTGGAAGTTTAGGTTTATTGTAAATAAGTAGGAAGCTTCTCCAATTATTAATGAATTATTCGCTTATAAAGAAAAAGTAGGAAGCTTGATAAGGTACGTTAAATCCTCAAATTAAATAGGAAAATCTACGAAATGATAAATAAAAATACTTAGTTAATAGTTTACCTTCCACAAGTTTCAAATTCAACCAGCAATTGCTAGGCGTCTCATGTTAGTTGACCTTAGAAAGTTGAGGGGATCGTCGCCTTTTTATTTTTATTTTTTTATTAATTATTGTACGTAACATAAATTAGTCTAGGTATAAAAATGATAAGTTTTATTCTTTATAAAAACATATAAAGACTAAAATTTAAGTTTTTTAAGGACTAAAATTTATGAAGCATAATAGTTGTAGCAATTAACGTATATAAGCGCGCAATAATTTTTTAACTAGAAAAATTGCAATTTTTTACTCAATTGTATCAGGTTTTTATCACAAAAATTAATTGACAAATAAGATTAAAGTAAAATTAAGTAAAAATATATAGAACTAAAATAAAATAAAAATTAAAACACTAAACTGACCAAATTAAAGGACTAAATTTTTAATTTTATCTCACATAGTTCAGCTAAATGTGATTGCTTAGAATCTTTAAATTATTTATTTATTAACTATTGTTAGTTAGGAACTCTTTTTCATACATACCGAAGTTGTAAGAGACAAATTTAATTCCCTTAAATATTCAAGTCTTTTAAATAAAACATGATTATAGAAGAGTATTAACTTGTTAAATAAAATTATTTGAGTCAGCTTACTAATGGATGATTTGAGTGGTGATTTGTAAATATTATAGATTTAACCTCCTGGATATCGAGTTTTTTTTGGACAAAAAGAAAAGGTCTTTTATTCTTTATATTGATATACAAAATGTCACTTGACAGTTAACAAACATATTTATGACAGAACTTAATTAATATATAAAGCTACTTTATTAACAAATCTTTCCATATAAGAACAAAGTAGCGGGCTATATTTGTAAATTATCCTTAATTTCATAAAGGAACTTGCACATAACATATAAAACTTTTAAATATATCAGAGTTTATTATAAACTTACTTGGAAGTGGGATATTATTACGTACTAGATCTAGAAGTTGTAAATTACAAACGCTTATGAAACGAACAATATGAATAAATTCACAAATAGTGACTATAAGAATCTCTGCTAGCTACTGTAAATCTTCTTCCTACACATAGTTCCCACTTCCACACGATCACCTGCAATAAAATCAAAACGATGAATGGGACACAAAGATCACGGCAAAATATAACGGAAAAAATGGTGACAACGAATGAAATAATTCCTAACTAGCTGGTTTTGCAAACTAGGGTCTAGATGGTGGATAGAAAAAGTTATGATTTAAATATTGGTAATAACTTTAAATACAAAAAAAAAAGTAAAAATAAAAATAAAAATTAATGAAATTTTATTGGCAAAATTTGTCAGTGCAAGAAAGGGTGTTGAGAGGATGTTTGTAATTTATTTTACCTGGTTTGATTATTTATTGCCATTTGAAGAATTTTTATTGCTATAGGCAAGACCGGTTTGAGTAGTCTTTGCTGAGCCACCATTTCCAGAGCTCGAACCATTGTTGCTCGAAGGCTGCTTCTTGTCGCCCAAACTGTTTGAGATGTCTTGGGGTTTGGAACTCATTGTGATAAAGCAATGCAAATATCGGTTCAGTGAATTATTTATAAAATGTATATTTATTTCAATGTCTTGAAAACTAAATATTGTGTTTCTATTTATAATGCAAATGCTTGCAAGGGACTTCCCTATTAATTAATATTATATTTCGATTAATTACATTAGAATTATTTATAGGGATATATGGCTACGTGCGATTAGGCTAACGTGTAATGAAATAATTCCGCGTGTAACTGTTTGGAAATTACTCGGATGATCAATGTTGACATCAGATACAATTTTTTATTTTTTATTTATTATTTTTACATTGCTTTTTAAGTTATTTGGACTGATAAAAAAGAGGAGGAAATTAAGAGAATTATCTCTTTTATATTTTCGTGGGAAAAAATAAAATGGAAAACTTATATTAAAATAACTTCGTATCAATTGGTTTATTTTAATATTGTTTGTTTAATGTTTAGTATCGTCAATGTAAACATTCACAAAAAAGAAAATTTATGTAATTTTTTCAATAATTTTGGGAAAGAGGGAAGGCATTTCCTTGCATATGTGTACTTTGAACTTTAAAGGGTGAGTGTGATGTGATTACGTGCATGCCGCAGATTGTTAACGTAATGACCAGGTTTGAATTCAACGATCTTTTCTCTCTTTTTATCCTTACTTTACGGGGAGCCTGTGTTAGTTTATTTATTTATTCTTTAAATACCTTGTTAGTCAAATACTTAAATATTGGCACCAATTTTTCATAATAATATGAGCAAGAAAATGCTAAATTATTTACAGATTTCGGTTTGCTTCTTTCTTTATAATAATTTATTTTTACTAGCAAGCGATACCCAACCTCCAAGTGTTATTTACTTTTAATCAATTTGTAAATATTTAATAATATCAATAAAAATGAATATTAATCAACTGTTTACATTAGTTACAAATTATAAGTATTTTTTTCTTCACAGTATTGGGAATTAATATCCGGCTTTCCAATATGGCCATGGTTAGAAAAAGAAACATTTTGTTGATTTGAATTTATATCATAAATTATGGGTTGCGTCTTATAATCGATCTAGATATCATACATCAATTCACCGTCAGATCAGCTGTTTTTTTTTTTTTTTTTTGCCAATTTATTATAAAAAAATGTGAATAAAATAAAAAAATCTGAAGCAAAATGAAATTTCAGTGTTGGTTTACCATCAATTACGCCCCCATTTTATTAAACTTAAACAGTTATTTAAAGACATAATCAACTCTGGAAAATATGTAAATTGTTGATTTATTTAATTGTTTTCGGCACTATTTTTTTTTATACATTTGTTTTTGGTAGTATGACTAACTTTAAGTTGTTATATTTATAGTTAGAGTAAACACAACAAACAAAATAGACATGTAAGAACATTATTTTGAAATAATAATATATAGTTATTTAATATATTAAAGTTAATTAATGTCATAATTGAAAATTATTTTATAATATTATATTTATATAAGTACATTAAACTAAATAGGCATATAGAGTTTTGGCAACATACATTCACTTTCTGAAAATGTATATATTTTTTTTATTAAATTACACATTTGAATATATTTTAAGAAATTTATGATTATAATTAATTAATATTTTAAAAAAATAAGTGTTTATATATATTAACAATCTTGTCAAAATTACTAATATATAGTCACTTATTTTTTATGACTAAGCTAAGAAGTTATATATACATATATATATAATTAAGAAGTTGTATCTCAATGTATGGAAAATGTTAATTGTAAATTTTGAAACATCAATTTAACTGAATAACTTTGAGATATAATAAAGGATTAAACATCTTTTTAATTTTTATAATTAAAAAATTTATTATTAATTTTTTATTTTTAATTATCATATTTTTATATTTTATTTTATAAAATATATTAAAAAAATTAACTTAAAATAAATAATAAACTAATTCACTATTAATAAAAAATATATTAATAAAATTAATTTAATTAAAATTAATATCAATATAATTAGAATTAGCATTAAAGTGATAAAAATTGTTAACAAAGTCTTTAATTAAATTACTTTTGACATATTTTATAAAATTAAAAATTAAAAATTAATTATTGAAAATAAAAATATTAAAAATAAACTTATAAATATTTGTACAGAAACTAAAACATGTTTAATCATATAATGAGCAGATTTGTTTGTATTTATTTTTTAAAATTTTTTTTTAATAAAATAAACAAGTTTTTAGTTTTTTTATGTGTTTGTTTTAAAAATAATTAGTTTTCTATTTTTTAATAAGTAAATCTTATTTATTTTTCTAAAAAAAAATTATATAAATACTTATTTTAAATTTAAACACGTTAATTCAAAAATAACGGTGACTAATGATAAGTGTGTGATAATTCCAAGAAAGATGGATCTTGAAATTGTAAAAAATAATTATTTAATACTTATTCAATAAATTCTTAGAAATTATTGACTATTAGGAATGTAAGTAGGTATGGATTCACTAACAAACATTATCAACACGACGCAATTGTATTTGTCTATTGTAGACCACCGGTTCAATTTGATTTCAATTTATCCAACTTGATTATTTTTGGGTTCACTTTCAAGTTAATGATTTTCACAATAGATGAAACTCAAACTAAATTGATTATGTTATGCAGTGCACTCTTCCAAACCAAAATCTGTAACTAGTTAAACATTTTCATACTTAAATTACTATGAACATTGCGGTGCCAATTTAAGTAATACGAGCTTCTCGTAATGGAAGGATCAAACGAAATAATACGTCGTTGAATTCAAACCCAGTTAATACGTTAACGAGTTATCTTGCCCAAGGCTGCGGCATGCACGTAATTTTTTATAAACTGTTTCCTTCTGTCTCTTTTATAAAATAAATAGTCTTTTTTATAAATAAATTTTGACTAAATGAGACTATTTTTAAAATATTTTTTATTTAATTAATATTTTATTTTTAATTATTTCTTTTTATTTATGATATCAAATTCCAATAAAATATAATTTAAATAATATTTTTTTAAATAATATTAATAAAATTATATGATATCAACTTTTTTTTTTAACTAGTGTGAAGTTCATTTTTTTATAATAAAGATCGGAATAAATATATTATATTAGACTCACTCTTTAAAGGTCAAACATACAGAAAATGCCTTTGCTTTTTCTCGAAATTATTCAACAAATTACGTAGTTTTCCTTTTCTTGTTCATGCATTTACATTGACGACATCTTTTAGAATATAGCCGGAACATCAAATTTTCCTGAAATTTGAAACACATAAAACCTGTGATGTTTGTCTTCGTTTATTGGAATGCAACACGACACCTTTAATGTTCAAACATACAGGAAATTCCTTCCCTCTTTCCCGAAAATATTGAAAAATTTACGTTGACTTTCTTTCTTGTGCATTTTTGGATTGACGATAATACACCTTAAACAAATAATATTAAGATAAACCTACGGATACAAAGTTGTTTCCAACTTTTTAATTTTAACATATGTTTTCTTTTTCTTTTTTTTTTTCTTCCCACACATTATGTTCAGTCCAAATAACGTAAAAAGCAATGTAAAATAAAATACTAGTTGATGTCAACCTTGGTCATCCGCATTCTGTACTTTCTAAACAATTAAGGGAGACACGGAGTTATTTCATTACACATTAGCGTAATCGCAACAAGCAACTTATCCCTATAAACATTTCTAATGTAATTCGGCGAAAATTAATTACCATGCATTTGCATTATAAATAGCAACACAACGTTAGTTTCCAAGACATCGAAACAATTCTATAGTACAAACAATATTCACTGAAACAATATTTGCATTGCTTTATCACAATGAGTTCCAATCCCCAAGACATCTCCAAGAGTTTGGGCGACAAGGAGAAGTCGCAGCAGTCTGGAAACAACAATGGTTCGAGCTCTCACAACGGTGGCCAAAAAAAGACTACTCAATCTGGTCTTGCCTATAGCAATAGAAATGCTTGAAATGTCAAAAAATTCATTTGTTAAATTTTCTTCATGTTTAATTATTTTAGTTAAATACTGTATGTTTTCACAGTGTAAAAATAATGTTTCTATTATTATTTAATTATAAATTAATATATATAATAAATTTATTAATTTTTATCATAATTATCTTTAAAATATCTAATGACGATTTTTTCTTGGTTTATAGTGTTAATGATTTTACACTGATAAGTGATAATGCATATTTTAAGTTATGGCTAATATTGGAATCATAACTTTTCTATGTTCATCACTATACCTAGTTTGCAAAACCAACTAGCTAGGAATTACAATTATTTCATTCGTTTTCATCCTTTTTTCGTTATCGCATGGTCTTTGTATTCCATTTATCGTTTTCATTTTAATGCACGTGAGCATGTGAAAGTGGGAACTATGTCTAGGAAGAACATTTAGGGCAGTAGAGATTGTTATAGTCATTATTTGTTAATAAGGCCTAAAGCCCTCCTTATTAAAAATAAAATAAAATAAAATAAATTTTGATATTGTTCATTTCATAAGCGTCAGTGATTTACATCTTTTAGAGTTAGTACGTAGTAATATCCCATCTCCATGTAAATTTATAAGAAGAGTTTAATGGTGATGAAATGATGATGGAAATTTAATTATAAAATATTATTAATATAATTTTTAAGATAATTTTATAAAAATTAATAAATTTATTATATATGATAATTTATTATTAAATAATAATACAAAATAAATTTACAATAGCAATGTATACTTATTTTTCTCTTATAAAAAATACTAAAACTTTTATGTTATATGAAAGTCCCTTGTGTGATTAGGAAAGGATAATTCACAATATAGCCTTGTTATGTGTATCTTTTAATTTTATATTATTATTTTGAATTTTCTTAAAAATTTGTTTATTTTTAATTCTTTGTTTATTTATATGGTTTAAAATTAATTTTTGTTTTATTAATTTTTAGTCTGTCATTTATTTTATATTTGAAATTAATTTTGAATAATAAAAATGAATCAGAGACTATAATGAACAGAAAATTTAAAACAAAAAACTAAAAATATTGATAAAAAATTAATAAAAAAAAATTATAAAAAAATGTTGATTAATTAAAAATTAAAATAAAAATTTGAGAGACTAAAAACTTAATTAATTCTATTTATGAATTATTAAGTACTATTTTGTGTACTATTTTTTATTGTTTTACTAATATTAGAGACTTAAGAGATTTGAGTTGTGTTGGATTAGATTTAGAATAATGTAAGTTACAATTAATCCAATTAAACATAGTTAAATGGGATTGGATTGAATTAATTTAAGATTTATTGTTTTTAGTTAAATAACCTAATTTAATTTAACCTTTATCGAGTTAGATTAGATTGAGTAATCAAGTCAATTAATTAAAATAATATTTGATTTTCAACAAATAAAAAATAGAAAAAAGTTATAAAAAAAAAATCAATCTTTATAAATGGTCCAAGAAGACCTTAAAGTAAACATCATCATTAAAGATAATATTTTCTCTGGGATGTTAAGTTTCAGTATTAAAACTAGTAGGAGGATTTAACTTTGTATATAATTAACATGGACATCAATATTTATATATACAAAGAGAGAGGGGGAAGAAAGGAGGGAGAGAGAGGGGAGGGGGGAGAAAGAGGGATGGAGGGGAAAAAAAGAGAGAAAGAAAGGGGGGAGAGAGGGAGCGGGAGAGAGAGAGGTGGGAGAGAGAGCAGGAGGGAGAAAGGGAGCCGGAGAGAGAGAGGGGGGAGATAGGGAGTAGAAGAGAGAGAGAGAGAGAGGGAGAGAGAGAGAGAGAGAGAGAGAGAGAGAGAGAGA
>JAMLFT010008742.1:0-13401 GCA_026544285.1 Pachyrhizus erosus | reverse complement strand
ACATTCAAGTTTTTAATTTCTCATCTTTACATATTTTTATTTATTTAAAGTTTATTCTAGGTTTTATTTCTAACATTATCCAAATTTAATAACTATTTTTTTTCTATTATCTAACTAATTACTTTATTTACATTGATAATAATATTTTTATTCATTTGGAAAAATGGGATGTTACAGAACGGAAGCAATTACATCTAGCGATCTAATTCACGGTAAGTGTATCGTACACGACAAACTCTTAGATATGCTTTATGATTTTTGTGTTACTCACTCTTTCATATATTATGAATGTGCCAAGTATATAGCTTTGCTTTTAACACCTTTATCATATGAATTAACTGTAAATACCCCCACCAACAAGCCTGTAATTACTAGCCTAGCCTGTCTAAAATATCAGTTAGTATTAAAAGGTCAAAGCTTTCAAATCGACCTAATATGCCTACCCCTATCCAACCTGGATTTAGTGTTATGGATGGATTGGTTATCTTCTAACCATATCATCCTGAATTGTCATAATAAAACACTAAATTTTCGAACCCTAGATTCTGAACCCTTAAAACATAGGACTAAGGAATGAAAGAAGATTTTCAATTCTTCATGATGTTGTTCTCCACAAAAGTAGAAATGAAATTGGATGTCAACAACCTTCTGATTGTTAAAGAATTCCTAGAAGTTTTTCTAGAAGATGTGTCAGAATTGCCCTCGGAGCGAGAAGTAGAAGTTTCTATTGACCATATTCTTGGATCAAATCCGATCTCCATCATGCCATACCAGATGTCGCCAAATGTAACATCCTAACTTTTGATATAATTAATAAATTTTAAATTTCTATATATATCTCTTTTTCTATTTATAATTTAATTTAGTTAAAATATAATTTAGGAATTTAATTCCTATGAAAAAAAATTATCTAGAGAATATTGTTTAGAGAAAAAGGTAAGAGAAAGAAAAGGAAGATTTTAGTTAGTAAAAATTTAAAATTTAAAATAAAAAGGATGAAAAATATAAATTTATTTCCAAGTAGAAATATAATTATAATGTTTTAATAAGGGAAGGGAAAAATAAAAGAAAAATGAATGAGGTGAATTAGAAGAAAATCAAAATAGAATTTTCAAGAATTAAAAATAAATTTTTCGAATTAAATAAATATTTTTAGATAAAATAAATAAATTTTTATTAAACAAATAAAATATTGGGAAGAGAAATTTTAAATTAGTATAAGAAAAATATAAATAAGTTTTAAGGACTTTTGGAAAAAATTAGAAATCGAAAATAGAATTATTGCAAATTAAAAACAAAAAAGAAAAAGTTAAAAAGAGAAAATAAAAAGGAAAAAGAAAAGAAAAAGAGAAAGGAAGAAAAAGAGGAGTCAACAGGTTCGAACTCTTGACCACAAAGGAGAGGAAGGAAAGAAGTGCCTTGAGCCAATGGAGCTAACCAACAAGGGGTAGCATTAAAACGAAAGAAGAATAATAAAAAGGGAAAGTGTAGAGTTGAATAGGAAAAATAAAAACACGAATAATAGAAAAAGGGTGGGGCAGATTCGAAGGCAGAAGCGCGAGGTCGAAGAGAGTTTAGACATCCAGGGGTTGCCATTTGACTATTAGGCTCATCGTTGTTATTTTTACAAAATAAAATCTACTTAAGCTTTCCTAAAAACGCTTTATCGCCATTGAAGCAGCTTTGTCATCTTCTTCCTTGAGACGTAATGCTACAAAAACTTTTTCTTCCTCCTCAACCTCTCTACACCCTACTCCTGCATGTTACCGCCTTCGTCCATCACCTACGAATAAAATAAGCTAAAGATGGACGACATAAGTGCTATATAAGAGAAGCTTAAGCTCGTTTTTAGAGGAGAAAACACAGAGAGCTTTCTCTTCAAAATTCCTCTCGATTCCTCACTCCTGTTGCCCCATTTTAATCTCGTCAGCTTTGAAATCGTTCATAGAACAATTTTGTTGAGGAAATTTGAAGAATCAACTAAAGAATTGAAATTTCGAAAGGTCATTGGAGCCTCACCGAAAACTTGATTCTAGGTAGGAGGAGCCATCTTTTCTTCAAATTTGATTAGTAGAATTGTTTTAAATTACTTCAATTTGATTTTCTAACAATTTGACACTCTGAGGTAAATGAATTATCCAAACATGAATTGAAATCAAAAACTTCAAATTTCTAGGTAGCAACAATCCGATTTCATGTTTGTATACAAATTTTGATGAAATTAGTTATTCAATACCCTTTATAGATGTTGCATAAGTGATTCTAGGCAGAAAATTACCCATACTCGTGTAAGAAAAGTGAGAATCAAACTAGAAATGAGGGGGTCATTGTTTTATTTCAAATTTCTAAACTTTTTTAGAGAAAAACTATGTTTCTAATGAACGAATTGATTCACATGAGTTTGAATGGGTAAACAATGAACCTAGAAATGTAAACGAACAAGAATGGGAGAAATTCAAATCAATTTTGAACCAAATTGAGCCTCTGGTTCAGAGGTTGAAGATGATGAATGATCAAATGACCATTTTTCCCCTAAGGCAAAAAATTACTAAAATACCTCTTTTCTGTTTATTTATTTATTTATTTATTTATTTTATTTTTTTTATTTTCTATGCCATCTTTATTCATCCAAGTTTGAAACAAGAATAAAAGATAGCCCTCATTCTGTGTATAAATATTAAAGCTTTTTAAAAAAAAATTCTTAAATTTTCAAAAATTACCAAAATGCCCTTAAAAGAGAAAATTTGAAATTTTGAACCCTTTTGATCAATGAATTAGAGGAAAAGTTATCTGAATCTATTTAAGTATAAGCCTAGGATATTTCTACCATCTTAGAAATTTAAGAATCCTTAAGAATAAGATTTTATACCAAAATGACCAAAATGCCCTTAGGTTTTAAAAATAAAATTTTATCATTGTTTGGTCATTCCAAATTCTGGAAAAACAACCTAAACCCTTTTTAGCATTATTAGGAATTGTCATTAAAATTTATGAGCTGAAAATGTGAAGGAAAAGTCCTTAAAGGGACAAAGTTTTATAAAATGACCAAAATGCCCCTAGGTTGTAAAATAAATTTTTATCCCTAGTTGGGTCTCCAAAAATTAAGGAAAAATAGTTTAATATACTAGGAACCTATATAATAAATTATGAGTTGAAATATGAGCGAGAAATCTATAAAAGGATGAATTTTTACAAAAAGATTAAAATACTCTTCTTAAGAAAATTTCTGAAAGTACTCTTTTTTTAATAAAATTTTTTAAACTAAGACTAATAAAGATTCAAAACCTCCTATACTTACTTCTTTCACATAAATATAAAGATAGAAAGAAATTATGGAAAGAAAGGTGCAAAATGACAATTTTTCCCCTTACCTTAGTGTTTGAATATAATTTATATTATTGATTATTGTGATCATTGGTTATGCATTTAAATATGTTGGACTGATGTTATAAAGATGATTTCATATCTCTACTATTAGTGGTAAATATTCCTAATGATTGTCCATCTGAGATAATAAACTCTGAAATAATCCTAGGATAGATGATGAATTGAGAAATGCTCAAACAATGCTGACAAAATCTAGAATGACTGTGATATAAAGATGGATGCTAGCCATAGATACTTGAACTTGTACCAAGATAAGATGAACATTGGAGATGACAGATGAAATAAGGAAGGTAGATTGAATTGAAAACCTTAACGAGTGAGAGTTAAGAATGGGGAATGCAATGGTTGACCATAGAAGGTACTTGAGGAATGTATGCAAGTTTTGGTGAGACCTTGGGGGTAGATAAGGTGCCAAGTTGTGAACCGCTCAAAGAAAAAATGGTGTCATAAAATCGGCTAGGCATCCTCAACAAAGCGGAGCATTACTAAGATCTGGTTGAGAGTATCCTAGACTGAGTACCAGGCATGATATGTACTCCCGATCGTCAACAAAAGATTGCAAATTGAATTATTAATGATACGCTCGTGTAAGCCCTCCAAGAGTTAGTAGTATTTAAGGTAGGGAAGGGCCCTAAAACGAATATAATTCCTAAAATTAGACACGATCGACGAGATGAAAGTTGATGTTAGATAGACAACCCTCAAGATAAGCATGTGATTGTCTAAGATTAGATGACTCACTACTACACCTCCTATCTTTTCAGACACCAATGACGGATAACCATTATTCCACTTGATCGTAATACCCTTAGAAGGAAGATGAATCTATGACAGAGTCCAAGGAGATGACACATTCGTGGGATATGTTTGATTTTCTTTCAGACTTGCTAATATCATAGTCCCCTAGTAATTTCATCATGTGGACTTACTAGTGATCTTATCTCAAACTCTGCCACCTAGATTCGCTGGTGTTCTAGCTACGCGAAGATGACCTCAGACTCTTCAACCTCCACAATCCTCCATGGGATTAGTCTAAAAGCTAATGATCCAAATAGGAGTGAAGATTCTACAAAAGAAGAAGGTCCCTCTAAAGAATTTGACTAGATCGAATTAGTATTGGAAAATAGTTAAGGAGATGTTTTGTTTGAATATCAAGGATATTGTAATGATGTAATAATAAGCTTTCTTATGAATTTATTTATCTTGTTTAAATTAAGTGGTAAGAACTCGGAGTAAAAGTTATGTAAATTGTTATGTTATTGTCAAATTGTAATTCCCTTGGCGAGTTAAGTTTTTAAATTTAACTTGAGCTAAAACTATTTAAATACAATTTTTTAATTATTAAGAGTAAATAAAAAGGGGTGTTATACCAAAAGAATTGGTAGAAGTCAAAAGTCAACTAGAAGACTTGTTGGATAAAAAGTTCATTAGACCTAGTGTGTCACCTTGGGGAGCACCAATATTGTTGGTGAAAAAGAAGGATGGGAGTATGCGACTATGCATTGATTATCGCCAACTGAATAAGGTAACCATTAAGAACAAGTACCCATTCCCTAGGATCGATGACCTTATAGACCAACTAAAGGGAGCACAAGTCTTCTCCAAAATAGACTTGTGATCAGGATATCACCAGATTTAGGTAAAGAATGAAGACATTCCTAAAACTGCATTCCGTACACGCTACAAGAACTATGAGTATTTAGTCATATCCTTTGGGTTGACTAATGCTCTTGTAATATTCATGGACTACATGAATAGGATCTTTCACGAGTACTTAGATACGTTTGTGGTGATCTTCATCGATGATATTCTGATATACTCGAAAAGCCCTGATGAACACACAAAACATCTAAGAATCATGTTGCAGATCCTAAAGGAACGTCAATTATATGCAAAACTCTCAAAGTGTGAGTTTTTATTAGAAGCAATCTGTTTCTTGGGACATGTGGTGTCTAAGGAAGGAGTTGTAGTAGACCCAACCAAAGTAGAAGCATTGATCCAGTGGAACCCTCCAAGAACCATTACAAAAATCAGAAGTTTCCTAGGCCTAGCAGGCTACTATAGAAAGTTCATATAAGGATTTTCTAAACTCGCCTTACCCTTAACCAAGATAACAAGAAAATGTCAAGCTCTTGGGATCAAACCTACAACAATAGTTTCCAAGAATTGAAAACAAGATTAACCACCGCACCAATCTTAACCTTATCTGATCTTGAAAAGAAGTTTGATGTCTATTGCGATGCCTCACAACAAGGTTTGGGTTGTGTACTAATGCAAGAAGGAAGAGTAGTGGCATATGCCTCAAGAAAACTCTGCCCATATGAAGGAAACTACACAACCTATGATTTGGAATTAGTTGTGGTTGTCTTCGCACTCAAGATTTGGAGATATTACCTCTATGGGGCTAGGTTCAAAGTCTTCAGTGATCATAAGAGCCTAAGATACCTATTTGTTAAAAAAGAACTAACCATAAGGTAGACATGGTAGATGAATTCCTAAAAGATTATGATACCATCCAGACAAAGCAAATGTAGTGGTTGATGCACTCAGCAAAAATTCACTACATCTATCTATAATGATGGCTGAAGAATTAAAATTAATAAAAGAATTTAGAAATCTTGACTTGGCAATAGAAGTATGCCCCAGAAGTTTATATCTCAGAACTTTGATTGTCACTAGTGAATTTCTAGAACAAGTCAAGGAGGGACAACAAGAAGATTAAATCTTATAAGAAAGATTGGAGGTGATAGATGGAAATCAGGAAAAGAAGTTCCAACTAGGCATAGATGGCATAATCCGAATTAACAAGAGGATTTGCGTACTTCACAATGAGGAAATGAAAAGGATGATCTTGGAAGAAGCACACAAAAGTCAACTTAGTTTTCATCCAAGCACTATGAAAATGTATTAGGATTTGAAAAAAAGTTTTTGGTGGCAAAGGATGAAAAGGGATGTGACAAGGTTCGTTGTTGTTTGCCTAACTTGTTAGAAAGCTAAAGTAGAACATCAAAAGCCTTCAAGTCATCTTCAATCACTTAAAATTCCAAAATGGAAATGGGACAATATTTCTATGGATTTTATGACAGGATTGCCACAAACCTCTACTAGGCACGATGCCATATGGGTAATTATAGACCGCCTGACTAAATGTGCATATTTCTTACCCATAAATATTCACTACTCTCTTGAGAAATTGACCCAATTGTGTCTTAAGGAGATAGTTAGATTACATGGAGTTCCCTCAAGTATAGTATCAGACAGACACCCCCGATTCACTTTAAGATTTTGGGGAAGTCTACAAGAAGCCTTAGGAACAAAGTTGAAACTCAGTTTTGCCTATCACCCTCAAACTGACAAACAGATAGAAAGAACAATTCAATCACTTGAAGACCTATTAAGGGCTTATGTTATTGAGAAAATAGGAAATTGGAATGAATTCCTACCATTGGTAGAATTTACATACAATAATAGTTATCATGCGAGCATAGGAATTACACCTTATGAAGCATTGTATAGAAGAAAATGTAGAACTCCTCTATGCTAGTTCAAGACAGGAGATTTATTGTTACTAGGGCTTGAGATATTACAATAGACTATGAAAAAAGTAAAACTTATCCAGGACAAACTAAAGGCTACTTAGGATAGACAAAAGAGCTATTATGACAAGAGAAGAAAGCCTTTGGAATTCCAAGAAGGAGAACATGTTTTCTTGAGAGTGACATCGACGACTAGTGTAGGAAGAGCTCTAAAATCCAAAAAGTTGACATGGAAATTCATAGGACCCTACCAAATTTTGAAAAGAATTGACCAGTAGCTTACAAAATAGCCTTACCACCTTCTTTAGCCAACTTCCATAATGTCTTCCACGTGTCACAACTTAGGTAATACATTCTTGATCCTAATCATGTAATAGAACTTGGCCATGTGTCGATTAGAGAAAATTTGACATACGATGTTTCACTTGTCAAGATCACCGATCGAAGAGTAAAACAACTCAAAGATAGGAGCATCAACTTGGTCAAAGTAATTTGGAACCCGATAGACGAAGGAGATGCAACATGGGAATTAGAAAATAGAATTAGGGAGAAATAGCTCCAATTGTTTTAGATATACAAATTTTGGGGACGAAATTTCTTTAAGAGGGATAAAATTGTAACATCCTATTTTTGATATAATGAAATTATAAATTTAAATTTGGAAAATTACCTCTTTTCCTTTTTAATATTTTAATTTAGTTAAAATAGGATTTAGAAATTTAATTTCTATAAAAGAGATATTATCTAGTGAATAACATTTAAGAGAAAAAGGGAGAGAAAGAAATTTAATTAATTAAGGATTAAAAATGATAATATAATAATTACAATTTAATAGAAACTAGATTTTTAAAAAATTTGGGTAAAAAAAAAATGAAAGAAGGGAAGAATAAAAAGTAGAAGTAAGAACATAAATTTTCAGAAAATTAAAATAAAATTTTAGGAATTTAATATGAATAAATAAATATTTTAGTAAAAATAATAATTTTTTATCAAATAAAATAAATAGTTAGGGAAAAGAAAAAATTAAATCAGTTAGAGAAAATTATAAGTAAATTGATAAGATTTTTGAAAGAATTAAAAATCAAAACTAGAATTATTTTAAAATTAAAAACAAAAAATTAGAAGAAAAAGAAAGAAAAGAGAAAATAAAAAAGAAAATAAAAGAAGAAAAAAAGGAAGGAAGTTGGGAAAGGGCGAACAGGGACTCCATCCCTGGTCTTGGGAGTAAGAGAGGGAAAGAGCGGAGCTTGGCCAACTGAGCTACCCATTTTGGGTAACAAAACCATGGCCCAAATAGTATAAAAGGTAAAAGCGCTGGAATAAATGAGAAAATAAAATGTGAAGTGCAGAAAAGGGGTAGGACGGATTCGAAGAAAGGTACGCGAGGGTCAAAAGTGACTTTGGATTGCAGGGGTTGTTGTTTGATCACTAGGTTTATCGATGTTATTTTTACGAATTAAAATCTACTTAAGCTATCTTTTAAAAATGTAAACTGCATTGAAGCAGCTTCGTCATCTCCTTCATTGAGCTAATTTCGCTACAACTCTGCCATTTTGCCAAATTTGCACTGCCCATACACTACAATCCCCTAGCTAGCTTGCCTATGACCTATAGAATACTTCGATGTTAACTTCGAATCGAGGAAGAAGAACATCGTGAATCCTTCATCAAAATTCTCCTTAATTCGTCGCCCTCATTGTCTCGTTCCAATTTAGAAAGCTTTAGAATCATTCAAACAATGATTTTGTTGAAGAAATTTGAAGAATTGATCAAGGGATCGTGATTTCATAGTGATGTCGGAGCATCATTGGAGGCTCGCTGGAAAACTCAACTCCAGGTAGGAGGAACTATCTTTTCATCAATTTTAACTATTAGAAACGTTCTATACTGTTTGAATTTGGATTTGTGAGGGTTTGACGAGTTAAGGTAACCAAATTAATGCAAAACGATTTGAGTTGGGAAAATTGAATTTTCGAATTCAAAATTAATTGAATTTGTCTAGATACATCATTTCTAATCAAATTAGAATTGATATGAGCTTCGTCATGATCATTGGAAGGATTATGAACAAAGAATTCCTCCAAATTGTCAAAGAAAATAGAGAATTCCCTAAACCTGGGTCATGTTCTTTGTCTTTGACAGAAAAATCAATATTTTTCAAATTTAACCAATAAGCAATAGATGAGTTTTAAGTCTTGGAAAGAGTCGAATCCTTGCACAATAAATCATACAAACCAAGAGGGGCATGATTGAGAGAATTTGAACAAGGTTCGAGCCAAAATGAACCTTTGGTTTAGAGGTTAAAGATGAAGAATGGTCAAATGACCATCTTGCCCCTAAGGTAAAAAATGACCTTAAGTTAATTCACATGACCTTAAGAATGGTCAAATGACCATCTTTCACATAAATATAAAGATAGAAAGAAATTTTGGAAGAAAAGAAATGTATTGAGTTGATGATGTAAATGTGATTTCATACCTCTACTTATAATGGGAGGTAAGTATTAATAATAATTGTCCACTTGAGACAATAAGTTCTAAAATAATCCTAGGGTAGAAGATGAATTGAGAAATGCTCAAACAATGATAACACATCTAGAATGATTGTGATATAAAGATAAAATATGGATGCTATCCATAATATCTCTGAGCCTATCATCAATACCAAGATAGAAGAAATAGTAGAATTGACAGATGAAATAAGGTAGAATGAACTAAAAACCCTAATCGAGTGACAATTAAGAATGGGAAATGCAAAGGTTGACACATAAGGTACTTGACGAATGTACGTAGGCTTTGGTGAGACCTTAGGGGTAGATAAGATGCCAAGTTGTGAGTCACTTGGAGTAAAGAGGGTGTCACAGAACCCGCTTGGTGTTCTTGACAAAGCAAAGTATTACCAAGATTCAATTGAGAGTATCTTGGACCGAGTATCCAGCCAAGGAAACAAGCAATTATATCACATTTTATGCCATCAAATAAATATTTGCTAGCCATAAAATCATTACAAAATATTTTTATAAGCTTCCCACATCATTATAAACATTTATACTTAACATAAATATTACAAAAACATATAATAACATCCAGCACTCCAATCATTTGGTGTGCTGCCATATATATCTAAAAATTATCATATAATAGAATTCATTCCCTTCATATAATAGATGAAAATAGACTAGAATGGGTTAGGAAAACTCCTTCTTATCTAGGTGAAGAGTCAAGAAATTTTTTGCACAAACATGGTGTGGTGTAGGTGTTGTTCCAATAGCAACCAGCCACACTTCTCCCCTTTGCGTAGCTACCACGTGAACTAAAAAGGCTTGGAAGGTTCACTCACTTTAAGAAGAGAGGTAGGAGAAGCGGTAGAAGGGTTGGGAGGTGAGTATGGTGGCTGCGAAGCAATAGAAAAATTTGTTGCAAGGAGGAGAAAGAAGCTTGACGATATAAGGGAGAGAATGAGAGTCCCACTACTTTGTGGGTCCTTTTATAGGATACATACTAGGTCAAGATTACTCTAATTAGGTGATTAAGGTCCCTAATCATGCCTTTAAGTGGTCAGTAAAGTTTAAGGGAGGCTTAAGGCCCAATTTTCATGCAAATGAATCTTGAAATCACTAATATGGTGCAGTAGCTTAATTAACTCTAGTTTAGGCTTAATTTTTCTTTCCTAAGTACTTGATATTTATAGAAATACCATTAATGAGTTGACTTTGGTAAGCTCCAACATTTTCCACCTATTTTTGAAATTTTTTCAATTTTTTTTCCTATTTTTCTGCCTTTCATTTTTCTTACCATTTTAAGTGGCTAAAGCATCATTAAATCACTTAAAATATTTATTTCTTTGTTCATATTTTATTTATTTTAATTTTTGTAAATATTATTTCTTAGAAAATTAATAAATAAAAATATCAATTATTTCAATTTATTTAATTCACTTTTCTCTAAAAATCGAGGATGTTATAAACCACATATATAAAATAGACTCACTCACCTTCATATCTCACCTCTACATCCTATTTACTCCACTACGATTTGTATTTTGGGACCATAGTGCTTCTTAATCCTTCAATTCACAAAGGTCTTACATAGTGTATACTCATAATCATTTACTACTTTCAAGTAACCATTGAGAGTACATATCTTATCTAGTACTAGGATCAGGATACTCTTGACCAATCATGGTAATACTCTGTATTCGTTGGAGACGCCAAGTCAGTGATGTGACTCCCTCTGTCCTCAAAGTTGTCATAACTTAGCACCTCACACAATCCCTAGGACTCTCCAAGCCTACAGACATTGCTCACGTATCATAATGTAGTCAACACATGCAATCTCTAATCTTCATTTCCTCACATACAACTTTATAGTAATTTTCATCAATCACCTTTATCTCCCTCGAGACTGAGTCTCAATCAACCATTAGTACTAACATGATGACTTTTTACAAGACACAATCTCGCCTTCATCGGTTATCATACCAATAGATTCATTATGTCCTCAATACACCATTGCAACATCAGACTCTCATGCCATCAACAACCATCACTAATTTGATGTCATTTATCAAATCCTATGACCACAAGCACCTCAGTATCATAATTCATCGACTTTCATGAGATTTGCCACCCATCAATCACTACGTTCACATCAATTCGTCCATCTATCAAGTTCATCACATCCAAAACATTTAGAATCTCATCACAATATTTGTGTCTATTTTCAAAGATGACCAACCAATATCTTGTCTATCAAGACTCAACACCATTTCACCTGCGGTGGTCTCACTTGCAACAACGGTCCCTCCACCATAACAGTCTAGTCATTTGACAACTTTTGATATTTGTCTCTCTTAATTAACTTTTATAGCTCCTAATAATTATCTAATTTAATTGGTGTGCAAGAATTTATCGAGAGTTTAGTTTTAAGATTCTCTCCACACAACTCCTCCCTTTCTACAAGCTCTAATTCATCAAGCCTCACAACTATAAATTCATCAAGTTTATTTCCTCATCGTATTTTTATTTACATTGAAAATTTATTTTGATGTTAATTTTGGGGAAACTCACTCGAAGTTTTATAAGAAAATCCCGTATACTTAAGGAGACTTAAATAGCTATTAATTTATCTTTTATATTAAGATTTAGTAATACTTCACGAATTTTCTGAAAAATGAAGTTATGCATTTTTCCTTTGTCGCATAGTTTCTGTAAATTTATCGGTTTTTGTTTGTTTTAAATCAAATTTTAATTTAACTTTTTCCTACATTCAAATATTTGGATTTTATAACCAAAAATCATATTTCCTTGTCAAAATTGTTCTCAATTAATATTTCCTTAGTAATATTTTATTGTTGTTTGTTTTATTCAAAAGGTTTAAATTCTAGGAAATTAATCATTATTATTAACATATTTTGTGTAATGAAAAATTAATTAATTAGAAATGAATAATGGTTTAAATATAAAATTAAGAGACCTTATGTCTATGAAATATATGTGATCACTAAACATATATAAATGTGTATAAATAAATTCTTAATTTAAATATTTATATATAAAGAGAATAGTAAAATAAAATGTATTTATTTACTTAAGGTAAAAATAAATAATCAATATGCAATATTTAAATGCATAGGTGTAGTTATAAAAGAGTATTAGAATTTTAAAATAATAAGGAATTAAATCTAGAAAAATAATAAACATATAAATAAATATATGATATAAAAGCAAAAAAAATAAAAATGTCAAATTAAGGTTTGAACCTAGAACCTGGAGGGATAACACCTGGACCACTAGGCTATAAAGCTTATATATGAAATAATAGGTTTTGGAATAACTATATATGTTGTAAATTCATAAATATAAGAATAAAAAGGAGAAAAATATAAGCCAAATGCACCAAGAAAGGCTTGAAACCAGGACATAGAGGCTGAGAAAGTAGAAGTAGCATTTTGTCGTTGGGCTATAAAGCCCATTCAGGTTATATAAGGGCGTTAATACATATGCATATATATTTTTTGTAATAGCAAATAAAAAGAAGTAAAAAATGCACCAATGGGGATTCGATCCCAAGACCCAGCACATGCGACCAGTGTCTTAACCACTAGACTGTGAAACATCCCAATTTTTGCAATATAATGATAATAATTCTAGAATTTATCTCCAATCTATCTTTAATTTAATCTATTTAAAATCTAATTCCTAAAAAGAAAATTGATAAATATTAGTTGGGAAAGAAAAATAGAAGATAAGACTTTTGTTAATAAAAAATTTAAAATTTAAAAATAAAAAGAATGAAAAATATGAATTTATAATTTTAATCCTGAAGGGAATTTAGGAGAAGAATAGAAATAAATAAATAAAAATAAAAATTAGAATAAGAATAGAATTTTTAAAAGATAAAATAAATTTTTAATTAAATAAAAAATAATTATTTTAGACAAAATAAATTAAACTTTCATCAAGATAAATAAACTTTTC
>JAMLFT010008741.1:0-13402 GCA_026544285.1 Pachyrhizus erosus | reverse complement strand
TAGCCTCAATTGCATCTTTGAATCAAGCAATACAGTGAGGTACATCAAAGAGAAAAATTCTACTATTGTGTTCAACACAAACATGAAGCATCTAGACCATAACTTAGAGGAAACGAGTTTCTAAAGTACAAACATAACGAATATAATATTTGCCGGACACTAGCAATATGCCAAGAAAATAATATATTGGTGCTCAGCCATTCTCAAACCATTGACGAGACTCCTTCAAACGGTTCCCCTCTTTTACAGGATTCTGAATGCGTTGAAGTATTCTGCCAGAAGATGTGAGGGGCATTAAAACTCCGTTGTACAGGCAACTCTCTTGTAAAGCATATACTTTGGGAAGATTAAACTGCAACTGGTTCCTTTATTTGGCCAGAAGATTGTGCTTTAACCTGCTTTGGTAATTGTAGAGGGGAGCACATGTTAAAGCAACAGGCACAAGAAACCATTTGTGTATCCGTACATGCAAGTCTGAAGTAAATTATGGATAGCTCACCTTTGCTGATTTAAATAGCTCATCGAGCACTTCAGACAAAGTTGGATGAGCATGAACAGCAAATTTTATATCCTGCATTGTAGCACAACATCGTGGGAGTTACCATATAGACAGGGATAGAAAGATTCTTGTGGCTATTAACAGGTGAGTTTATTAACAAAAATGGAGCAAATTTAGAACATGCAACCATAAATAACAAATTCCCAGGCTCTCTCACATTTGAAAGCTTTGGTGGGAAAATTTACCTGAATACGTGTTTCTAGCGCGATTGCATTGGATGCCTCATGGATGAGATCAGCAGCATGCAACCCAAAAATATGAACTCCTAGTATCTCTCCAGTGTCTGGCCTGTATATCAACTGCATGAAAACAGCTTAAAATAGTTAGTAAATAATGAAGCTGTTAAAGAACAATGCAACTAGAGAAAAAGGGTAAGAGTGAACACGGTCAAGAAATAAACCACGACTCCCTGCTATAATCCAAATAGCATTGATATCATCAAATTAATAATTCTTTACTAGATAACTCATCGTCAGCATCTAACCTCTAGATCCAATTTCTTTAGATTATTTTTGGATCATCAAGAGACCCCTTTTGGGATAAGGGGAGAAGGTATGTGGAGGGATCAAATCTGTCACTCCCAGTAGCAGCATCCCGAGCTTCAAATACTAAGTGAGCTTCGGTCCACTGTTTATTTTAATTTTGGAGAGTCCATAGCCAGATAAATTCTCACATTTTTCAAGGTTGTAAAATGGTTGCAAGATCAACGCTACATAATCAATTTTAGCAAGAGGGATCCAGTAATTTTCCAGAAAACATCCCTATAATAATCACACTTCAAAACCATTGCACTTTACAATGTCTAATCAAATTTAAAAACCAAATGTTTTAAAACCATTTCCACAACAATCTAACCCAAACACGCACTTTATAAGCTTTAGTAAAAGAATATTATTAAGGGAAAGATGCAGAAATATAACCTTGGCAAGACCCTCCCCTTCATTTTCAGCTAAGGCCTTTGTGTTAGCTTTAAAACTTGTTTTGGAAACACTTATTTCAAAACCCTCCTTTTCAGCTTTCTCCCTTGCTTGAGGCTGCATATAATATGTTTGATCATAATACATGAGTTCATATGAGCGAACAACAAGCAGTAATTTTATATATAAATAATATAACGGGAAAGGGGATGACAAGGCAGAAGAACAGAGGTGGGGACAGTTAGCCTAAGTCTACAAAAAAAGAATGAAACACGTAGCAGGTGGAGGATGAAACAAACAAAAAGAAAAATATGATATACCTCGGTGAATCCAACCATGCTGATTTCAGGATGAGTGAAACAAGCAGCTGGTATGCTTAAATGATTGAGCACATGATCTCTTCCAGTGACTTGTTCAACCACTATACAACAATCTTTCCATTAAGTAAATGGAAGCAAGTGACTCAAATATTACTAGCAAAATTACATTACTGGCTTCTTACCTGAAATTCCTTGAGCGCTAGCAGCATGAGCAAGCATCATCTTGCCATTTGCATCACCAATACAGTACAAATGAGGAACCTATCATTCCATACCCTAAATCAGTAACAATGTGTCAGACCAAGAGAAACATAATGTGTTCATCAAGTATTTGAAACAAACCAGGTTTCCATTTGCATCAAGTACTCTCATGTGCTCATCCACAGGAACAAAACCACGCTGTGTTACAACATCAATCTACAGAAAAATGTAAAGAAAAATATCCAAATATCCAATCACTTCCTTGGAGGAAAACATTTTATCCTGAAGACATTTCAGTTAGAAAGACATACATTCTCTAATCCAAGACCTTGTGTGAATGGAGCCCTTCCAGTTGCTATTAGTGCAGCATCCACCTAAAGCATAACAGAAGCAGCAGTTTGTAAAAATTCAGTAATTAAATATGCGAGTAAAGGCACGGGTATACACACACACACACAGAGATGGACGGACAGATAAATAGATGGATTATTGGATAGATATGTAAAATGTGATCTATAATTGACACTTCTCAGATAGTTGCAATGGTATTGCACTTGTAAACCCTATCTGTAACACTACAAATGTTGAAGGATTTCAGCTTGTACTACTAAATTCAATGGAGATACAGAAACTACTAGCCACTAAATATAAGCACAGTCCAGTGTAAATTTTGAACAGCTGGAAGGTGAAATCCTTGAACATTAACCACTTCTGCCTCAGTTATGCATCAGTCACAGAATTGTCTACCTAAACACAGCTATATTGAAGGTGAGTGAGTATATTAACCACTTGAATTTTGAAAATGTGACTGAGTTCATTATAAGGTCTCAAGACCATCACCACATGCTGTATTAAGAGTGTCCTACTATGCTTACGACTAAAGGTAACTACTAAATAGTATGACTATTTCTGTATGAGTTTGTTCCCTGGTGACAAGTTCTCCAATCAACCTTTACCAATTAGTATTTCTGTGAGAGAAATTTTAAACGTTGTAACAAAATGAATAATTAAAAGCCTTCAGGAAAAATTAAGGTACCTCTAAAGTATCCTTCTGTTCCTTGGTCTTTGCATCAATGAGCTCAATTGTGACAGGTTTTCCATCTCTTGCAGGAGTGATCTATATAGAGAACATTATGACTGACAATTCAAAGTAGCTACTCCGAAAAAAATTTATATGAAAAATTACCAGATGTAGTTACCTTGGAAGCAAAAACTCCAGTATGATAGTCAATATTCCGGGGATTTATAAGAACCCTCTGAGCCAACTTACTAATTTCCGGATCAAATCCTGGCATGAGCTGGTCTAAAGCTTCAATAAAAGTAACCTGCATAGCACCATTATTACCAACCATACCCCTTCTGCACAAATTAGTTTTCTAACTTTTCAAACAATGAAATAGTATAAAAAATTTCAAACGTCATAAATTTTATTTTAAAAAATGGCAAATTATTGCCAATTATTCTCATGAACAAAATACAACGGAGAAAGGATAAAAGATAAATAAAAAAAAGTATCAGAAGAAAAGTACTACCTCACTTCCAAGAGCTGTATATACATCACTGAATTCAAGTCCAATATAACCACTTCCTACAATTGCTATCCAATCTGGAACAGTCTCCAGTTTGAGTGCATGGTCACTGGTAATCACAGTCTTCCCTGAATGCATTTACATGGTGAGCTTTCATTAATGATACCAAGAACAAGAAATAAAAATACAAAAGAACAAGAGATACAGTATCAGTATAGCACAGAACAAAGATCTCGATCACCTTACACACATTTTACTGTAGTCTGACATCCTATATACTAATATACTGTCAATCAAAACATCTCTAATGCAAAATTGATCACCTCTTTTTTTCATTGCATGCTACTTTTATAATCGATAGCATTCTACTTTTGAAGCCACTAGGGGCTTGACATGATGCTTATCATATATGGTATTGCATATCCTAGTTCCTGGTAGCAGGATGACATGTCTACAACTAAGTCCTTTCATTGGGTAAAACTAGAGGTGTTAACATAAAACAATAATGTCATAAAGAGAAAAGATAAAACATGAAGTGTATGGCGTACCATCAACTTCAATGCCCTTTGGAACAAAAGGAACTGAACCAGTGGCAATGATGATGTCTTTCGCAGTTACCACATTGTTGGAAGAGCCAACTTTCACTTTTTGAGGACCCTGCACGGATTCACACACAAGGCAGTAAACAAAAAAATGTTAAAATCCAAGCCTTGACTGATAAAAAAATAATTCAATTACCAAAGGCAATCACAACATATCTATATCCGACACCACAGAGCACATGTCACTTACCAAAATAGTTCCAAAACCAGTGAGAATGTCCACTCCAAGTGCTTTCAAGGAGTTGGTCAAGTTGCCACGAATTTTCGAAGCAAGATTATTAGCATGGTCAGCAACTGCTTGTCTATCATACCCAGCAGCAGAAACCTAAAACAACAAAAACCGACTAATCATAAACACAACCAATCTCCCTGCCATGAAGCACGCTATACTCTAAAGTTCTAAACACAATTTCCATTCTCACAATACTTTTACCTGCAAACCCAGCGACTTTAAGTGATGATCATTCCGCAGTTCTCGCATACGACCACTCACAGCCAAAAGAGCCTTAGAAGGAACACATCCTCTGTTCACACACGTCCCTCCAACCGCTTCTCCCTCAACAATGGCCGTTTTCAAACCCTGCAAAACCATTTCCTCATTTCAAAATCTCTCCGAATATAAAACTTCATCAACACGCAATGCCTTCATTAATTAAATTAATATTAAACCCACTTGGTCCCCATAATTGTCCCAATTTTAAGTTTTAATCCTTTTAGTCCCTGCACACCTCTTTTCGATACAATTATAGTGACTAATCAAGTAATTAAACCTTAAATTAACTTTCCAAATTCATCACAAATAAAAATGCCGGTAATATTCTAGGTGACACTCTCTCCTGTCAATTAAAGTTCATCGAAGATTACAAAATTTTATGAATTTCACATTTTATTTAATGCATTTTTTTCATGATTTTGCAATTTTCAATAAATTTTAACTTCTTAACTACAAAGAAGAAAGTGTTAAAGGAATGCGTCAGATAGTGTTTTTACTGCTCCTCTTACAAAACTTCAGCTGAACTTTCCAACTCAATAGAGAGAGGAAGGTTTTCAGTGATTGGAATTTCGGAAGTGACAGCGTTTGGTGTACCTTCTCCACGGCGTGGAGCGCGGCGCCGTGGCCGCCGACACCGGCGCCGATGATGAGCAAGTCATAGTCGAACGATTTGGGAGCGGTGCCGTTGTCGGAAAGCGCGGCGGATACAGCGGTGTAGTGTGACCGGCGGCGGCGGCGGAAGTGGTGGTTGAGGGTAATGGAGGAAAATGCCTGGCGGCGGAGACCGCAGAAGCGGAGATTGGAAGGCACAAGACTGCCACCGGAGAGGGGGAAAGACTGGTGTGGCTCCGAAATGGAGGCAGCGTAGGAAGAAGAGAGCGAAATGGATGATTGCATTTTAGAGGAACACAAAGATCTGCCCAAATAAGTGTGTTTGAAGTAGTTTGTTAGTAGTTTGGAAGTTAGGACAGGGGAAGGAGATATCCAAGTGGAGGGGGATAAACCCACCTAGTCTTTTGTTTGCCTTGTGCAATTTATGTGTCTTACCGGTTATGTTTAAATATGTTTTTCTTCCATTTAAATGATTCAATTTTGTTTTTTTATTGTTGATAATTTTTTTTTATGTTTTTACTTTTTAGTAAATTTAAAATTTTATTTTTAATCTTCTTTTTATTAACAATTCATTATTAAGGTTTATTTAAATAAAAATTTAATATTTTAATAATTTTATTAATGCAGATAAATTTAAAAATAATTAATTAACTAATAATTCAATACTTAATTTAAAAATAATTTGTTATTAGTAAAAATTAATAACAAAAATTTATATTCATTAAAAATAAAAAATTTTAAAAAAATTATCATGAATCAAAAATAAAATTCAAACATTTATCAAAACTAAAAACATATACCATTTTGTTACTTACAAGTGAAAAATATGTAAAAATATTATTAATATATTATTACTTTCATTACTTTTTATTTTTCTTTTAAAATTTATACATAAAAATAAAACTAACAATATAATAAATTTTGTCTTTTAAATTTTATACATAAAAATCAAACTAACAATATAATAAATTTTCTTGATTCTAATAAAATAATTATTGAATTTTTTATTTTTATTTTTATTTTACAATAAATACATATATAAAAATAGAAATATAATTGACAAGAAAATAATTAATGTTACATTAAACTTTAAAGATAATAAATAAATATATTTTTTTTCAAAAATTTGATAATTAAAAAGGAATCCAAAATGTAAAATATTTTAAAAATTGTTTTGAATTTTCTTATGATATTTACTTATTATTTTTTATATGATAAATATTTAAAGTGTTTTATATTTTTAAGATATCGAATATATTTATTTTTTATTTATAAGATGATAAGAAGATTTATAAAAGGATTTGTAAGAGGACACAATATTATTCTGTTTTTAATCTTTTCTTTCTAATGTGATTTTAGTAGTTGAAATTTATAATATTTCTGATTTTTAATTGTTTTAGTATGTATATTTTTAAAAGTTTAAATTTATGTAAGATTTATTAATTTAGGATTAAGGCTCTACACCAAGTAAAAAATAGACCTTATGTATTTAAAAAATATTAAAAAGTATATCAATAATACTATTTCAATAAAATCTAATGTGTTTCACAATTATACTTGTTACTCAATTGAATCTTAAATTTAAAACTTACTTAGCAATTTAGTAGGGAGAATTTTGAATAATTTTGAGTAAATATTTGTATATTAAATTCTAGATAACTTTCATTTCCATCAAGATAGTACTCGAACAATTTTTCTTATGTTGTGATTGTGGTTACATTTTGTAAGAGTGGGAATTGAATTATGTTTTAAATGATTTTTATAAATTTTTTTTTAAAACCTTGGTTAATCTAATGTAGGACAATATATTTAAATATTTGTCATGACAATATTACTTAGATAAAAAAAATAAGTAAGAACCCAATATGAAAATATTGCTATGTAAATTCTTTAAAAACACAATATATTAAACTTAAAAAAAAATGAAAATACACATAATTTTACACTAGTTTATTTTATCTAAAACTACATCTAGTCATTCGTACATTATAAAAAATTTCATTAACCGTTGAGACTCTTCTAAGTATTGTTTAACTCAAGTCTCTTCAAACTCATCATGAGTATTATTTAACTTGGTTTTTCAAGCAACAAATTATTTACAAATAAGCCTTTTTCAAACTCACATCAAATTATTCTTTGAACCAAAGTATCTTATTCCACCATTTTCACTAAGAAAAGGTATAGGATAAATGTCACTTATTACTTCGTTTTAATAAGATGAAAATACAAATAATGTCAAAGTCTTAATTTTTACCCTTAAAGAAACTTTAATAAAAGCTTAGATGAAGGAAATTAGAATTCTTGTTATGCATTTTGAGCAACAATTTTATCTTCATCTTTGTTTCTTTGGTATTTATAAACAATTTGAAAGTGTCTATTACAAGACCATTAAGACTTTGTTCTTCAACTTGATAAACTATGAATGTTGGTGCATTAAATGCTACATTTATTATTTTTCACCAATTAGTCATTCAAATAAGATAAATTAAAGTGCTTCTTTTTTCCTTTCTTGAGATTGTACTAGCATTATGCAATAGAGAACAATTCTCCTTTTCTTGAGATTATAGCATTTTACTTTTCAATTTAACATGCCTTTTGATGAAGTAGGTTAACACAATTATTTTGACTTTCACAATGCTTCTCTGGCACTCTTCATGGCTTATCATAAGTTTTCATACACCTTAAAACCTAAAAAATAACAAGACTATATAAATGTATATGCATAAGATTGTGTTCCTTTTAACAAAACATGACATATTGATCTATTGTCTTACTAAGATGATTAGTTAGTTTGTTTACTTAAAACACACAACTTTTTCATCTTAAAAACTTGTTTTATTTGATTATTAAATCAAAACTTATGAAGGGTATAAAAACATCCTTCACTTAAACAAATTTTAAAAAATGAACTAGATTATATTTGTAAGCAAGTAAATTTTCGTTGAAGGAACATAGGAATGGAAGGGGATTCATAGGAAGAGTTGGGGGATTATCTTATGAGAAGTAAAAAAAAAAAGTGATGTGGATTTTAAGGTCTATTTTGTGAATAAAATAAGATAAATTAATTATTCTATTTCGTAATAAGTTGTTTGGTATACCAATAGGATACAATTTGCTTATTTATTTTGTTAGTGTAATGCATTTCATATCCTGAAGGAGGAACTAAGTTAGAAAATAACAAGAAAGAATAAGCCCTATCTTTCTCCCCCTCCTTCTCATCATCACATGTTTATTATCGTTGTCATCATCACTATTATCATTACTATTGTCATTTTTACTATTATCATGACTTCCATCATCATTATTGCCATCATAATTGTAATTGTTGTCATCGTCACTATCACTATTGTTAGCACTATTTTCGTTGTCATTATTACAACTACCATCATTAGCATCATTATCTTCACTATTATTGTTATTACCATTTTTGTTATTATTGCAACTACCATCATTTTTATTATTATTGTCACCATTATTTTCATGTCATCACCATTGTAATAACTGTTGTCACTTCAATTGTTGCTACAACCTCCACCACTACCATTGTCTCCACTATTATCATCACTATCGTCACCTTTATGATCATTACCACCACCAATTATCATTATCTAGTTTTGGTCAAATACAAGAAATGATAATACAATAATGTTATCTACTATACACCAACATTAAATATGATTAAAACTTATCACATTTTTATCTTATCATGTTTTTTTTTTTTACTCTTATATCCTATCTTGATAACGAAACAAACCTTAAGGATCTTGAAGTTAGCTCATTTAGCTAAACAAATTTTGAGTTCTAAACAATTCATCCATATAAAGTGAGAATATTGAAAGAAAATTTTTTGTGTGATTAAGACTTTTTTTTAGTGAAGTGAGACCAAAGTTCTTTTGGTGTAGTTTAGTTTTCTAGACTAAAATATAACTTTTGGTTCTTTATGTTTTTTATTTCTTTAGTTTGATTCTTTATGTTTTAAAAAGTTTATTTTAATTTTTTAAATTCTTAAATGACTTCAATTTAATTTATTTTGTCACATCATTAACATGACATTATGAAAACACTCTGATGCCACACGAAACAATGTTAATGTTTTCCTACATTGTGACTAACACAAAATTACAACTTCAATTTGGTCTTTTTGCTTTTAAAAAGATTCAAAAAGGTCTTTTATAACGTTCATTTTAGTCTTGTGTATAACTTCATCATCTAGTATCCAAATTGTGATCCATTATGTACATCCCAACACATAAATACCAAAATTATATCTTATATTCACGTTGACTATATTTTGATCCTCCATTTTTTATACAATTAAGTAAAACATTGAAACAAACAAACATCAATTACCAAAACACAAACTAACCTTTTCATTTATTAACCACCAACATACATACACTAGTTTGGTGGACTGTTTGACTATGATGATGAAGGTCACATACGACCCCCAAGGAAGAAGCCAGAAGCTTCTAAAGAGGATGAAGCGACAATGGAGCCTCTCAGGCTGGAAAGAAAATTGCCTTCAAAGGAGCTCGAGTTTGCACAGAAACATAAGTTGTCAAAAAATTCAAAATCAAAAGATAGTGTTTTTGCTGCCTTATGTTCAAAATTGAGCCAGGTTGTGCTGCCCGGTAAGAAACCTTTAGTTACCATTCATACTGGTCCTTGTTGCGAAGACAATACAGAAAAGAGAGCCAAATGTTTCTAGAAACTGCTCTAAGAATAACAATGCAATGGCTGAAGCCAACCATGTAGAGAAAGAAACTGCTGCTTATAGAAAATTTTCTGATCGATTGTATAACACTTCAGATAATGGATAGTTGGGGGATGAGGAACATGCATTGGTTTCACCAAAATCCTCGCTAGAGATGGCCGTAAATGGATCTTAAGATTTTCAACCATGTAAAGGAAGGCAAATTGTGCTATTTGATCTATATGGATTTGCTGGTGCAAAAGGGTTGTCGTGCCTATGTGAAACAAAGGACTGGATTCTACAGAGGAGTAAGTTCTGGTTATTCATGCTGTAGAGGACATGTGAAAATACTGTACAGTGCCATGGAGAGGTGGGCAAGATATTATACAGCAACTTCGAACTGCTTCAATGCTTTAGTAGGCTTTTTGGGCTTTGAGCATGGTAATTGTTGCTTTTGTGTAACATTCACCAATAATTATTCTCGTTTACTTTTCCTTCTCAACCTCTTACAGCTTATTTTTCATTTCTGCAAAGGACTCTGGGTTGGGGGTTGATCCTTTTATCATTTTTTTTACTCAAGTTATAAAAGTTACATTAACTTATTGTTAGAGGGCGCCAATATTCACCTTACACAGGTTTTACTTTTTTTTTTAATCCCCAATTTTTGTGGTGGATGCGATATAGGGATATGTGCACTGAGTTTCTAGGCCAATTTTTCGCAAATGTAGTAGGGAGAAAACACGATCCGATATAAGTTTGTATATGATTGTACGTATGCATTGGGCTTCCCATACAGTTCTATCATCGTAACTAAAATTACGTGGCTTAGTTAGTGCTTTTTATTTCTATATTTGTCTTTATGTGGTATAAAACTCTAGTTGTGACGACTAGGCATTTATCAATGGTCTCATCCAATGTTATGGGGGCACATCTCTTCTTTCGTTACTTTATGTACAACGACCTAACTGTATGGGGATCTTTCACCTTCTAACCTTTACTAAATGGTGGTATAGGCTGCTGGGATGTGTTTTGCTTTTGAATATCGAAATAACGTTTTGTATTAGGTTAGCTTGAATTTTCTTTTTTGCATGGTAGTCAATCACAATTTTACCGATGCTGATTGGCTTCCTCACAAGACATTGCTATGAAAACGTTGATCATTGGCCGAAACGATAGTATTGACTGGGGGAGGCAGATGTTGAAGGTGTTTTTAGTTAGGACTAAAACTGAATAATCATAAGAATTATAAAAAGTAATATGTAAATACTATGCTTAAAGCATCTCCAATGCTCGTAATTTAAGATAGTCAATTTGGGTATCTTATGTTATGTTAAAGCAATTTTAATAATCTTCACAATGCCATATCACAATTAAGAAATCTATACATAAATTTGTTCCAATAATTAAAAAGTTAAGTCATTTATATTGTATATTTTTTTCTGGTTTCCTCACCTTTGATCTTTTTTCTCTTCTTCTGCATTATTTTGATATAATAAAATACCTTTTTTTTTTATTTTTAAGAAACTATATTCTATATAAAAAAATTGATTTTATTATTAAGAAACTTTGCATGCCAGTTAGACCTGCTCTAACGTTGAAAAAAATAAGAAACCGTATCTTAAACATAAGCAACTACTAAGGTACCAACGTTAAGTATGTCCTTAGAAAAGATCGTTTTGAAATCGAAGAGCTTGCCTAATTACCAAATTTTCGGTAAAAGAATCTCTGCCTTGATAACGTCTTTTTGCTTAAATTTCCGATCAGAAACAATGCTCAAAACTTAATGCGAGCATTGTTAACTCTTCTAGGTAGCTAGAATTTCACAATTTCAACTTAAATTGGTTGAACAATCATGGCGTGGAAATAACAATAGTTACTTACGTATACATGTGAAACATAGTCACAGGTTAGGGTGATAAACGTTGTCAAGTCTCCCACTCCAGAAAATTCTTTTTGACTATAAGATTTCTTTGTTTTTCAATCAACGATTTAGAATTTTTATTTTCTTCTCTTCTTTAGTGTCTTTTTTTTATTCTTTCTTGATTTTTCCATCTTGTTCTCTCTCCTCTTCTTTTCCTTCTACAACTTCACCAGTTGCCACTATAGGGACAAGTATAACGATCACAAGCATCCTCAACAACTCAATGCTTTGGTAGATCGTCTTGTCGTGATGTGATGTTATCGATAGTTTAACAAGAAGGTTCGAATGTTGCTCATAGATCTCGGTCTCAATTTGAATGGCACTTCCTCTGTGGGAGGTCTGCAAAAACTCCATGGAGGCCCTCTCTCTCTTTAACAATAGCAAGACCATCGACATCATGCATGACAAAGAAGTATACGATATCGTGTAAGAAACCTTACTTGTTTTTACCAAGAATACAATCATAAAGTATGAAATCGTGCAAAAGAAAGACGTCATCTTTCAAGTTTGAACCCAATTGAAGACGGACAACATGAGGTGAGTTCCTTAAATGCATTTTATTGTCAATATGCCTCAACATTTCGCATGTAAACGACTTAGTCATTGTTAATGTTAACATTTGTGTAATCATAACCTTGTTGAGATTTTTGGGGCTTCCATGGTTCTTTTGTCGATGGAGGTTTTTAGAAGAAATTTTATTGTGTCCTAGGAGAGGGAAAAACCATGTTGGTTAAAAAGGAGGAAAAATTTTCATAAATAAAACCACTAAAGAGGTTGGTGTCCTTGACACCTGAGTAAGAATGATGGAGAGTAGATTGCAATGAGAGAAAAGAAACATTAAGGATAAGTTAAGAAAGATACGTAAAATAGAAAAGAAAAAAAGAGACCATCTTAGCCATTAATTTTAAAATGAATTTATCTGATAATTCATAAAGAATTTCTACTGTTTCCAATCTTAACCTGCGTCTTGAAACATAATCAAATATTGCATACCATTTTTTTTTTTACAATGATAACAATAAATGAGAATTATCCAAACTTCTTAAACCACTACTCAAGTATAACGGGGTTAAATATTGCGTACCATCTTATCTATTTTAAGATTATAAAATTTAATGTGCTAATATATATTTTAAGAAATTATAAATTGTATGGTTTTTTAAAGAAAAATATTGAATTTTAAAATACTAGAATATTCTTAAATTACGTACATTCAAATATGAACTATGTGTTTAGCTCAGCCTCTGAATTTCGTATGCTCTTCTAATTTTTCAAATCCCAATTGAGAAATTTAACATTGGATCCAAATGTTATTAATTTTTTTCTACAGCATGCTTAATGACAATATACATAAATTAAAGATTATTTAATAAGGATAAAATATTAATATATTTAGTTTAAAATACTTTTATTTAATATAAGATATAAATAGTTTTTTGAAACTCTTTTTATGCTGGTTACAAGTGTAATATTGTTTTTGTTAAAGATTAAATATAGTTATTATATTTATATATATATATATATATAATTAGAGAAAAAAATACATTAACAATGT
>JAMLFT010008740.1:0-13403 GCA_026544285.1 Pachyrhizus erosus | reverse complement strand
TATATTTTTTTCTATTGCAGATACATTAATGATTTGCACAATTTTTTTTTTTTAAATTGTAATAACTTTAACTATAGTCAGAATGTCTACATATATAATAAACAATAAGTATAAAATTGTTTTCATAATCTTATATTTCTACGTGTAAAAAATAGTATGAATTAAAGTAGTTAAACAGAAGGCGATAAAACAAAAGATTATCATATTATATTTTGCAATATTTTTGTATAAATTAATTTCATGCATAAAGAGATAATATCATTATTTTTGTAACAACTAATAAGTATTTTAAATTATTTTATTTTATTTTATCAGTCTGGTTTTCTATACTTGAAAAGATATCAAAATCACATGTGATGTGAAATATGCACAAATTAAAGTCATTTTTTACTTTTTAATAAAATAAATTAAAAATAAACAAAATATATAAAAAATAAAATTATTGATTCTTATTCCATTATCCAACCGATATCAAAGATTTATAAATTAAATACAAATTTTAATATTTTGTTAGTAACAATTATGCATTTAATATCTAAAATAAAAAAATAAGATGAATTAGTTATAATAGTAAAATAGAAGACAATAACATGTTTTAATTGACTTAAAACCAAATCATAAATAAATCAAGAAAAAAAATTCATATTTTCATATTAAATATATAAGAAACATATAATTTTGATCTAACAATATACAAGTCAAGTTTTGAAACATCTCTATGTAAACAACATTTAAATTTATGTTTATAATGTCAACATATATATTTTATTATGAATTGTATTTTTTGAGATTGTAACATATAATTAATCATATAAAAATTTGATTGTAAAAGATAAATATTTATGTGATTAAGAGATTGAGTTTGACTTTTTTAATCATTGTAAATAAAATCATCATTAAAAATTATTTATGTTAAAATTCGAAGAAAGTTATTGAAAAAAATATTAATAATAATCTATCACTGAGGATTTTTTTTTTCAATTTTGCTTTCAAATATAGCTTTAGCTTCCAACATGATTGCCCATTTATTTTATTTTTTGAACTTCTGTTTAATCAAAATGCGTTAAATTGTCCATATTTCCATAATGCAATAAATGTTATCATAATAATTGATAAAAAAAATTAAAAACAATTTTCATTATAGGTAAAAATAAAATTCATGTTAATACGGTAAATGCTAAAAAAAATAAAAATAATGTTAATTGAAAACAAATATACATAATAGTTATGAGTTATAAATTTAGGCAGAAATTGGGATTATATTTACTAAATTCTATAATTACATTTTTATAAATATTTACTAAATTCTATAACTATTATATATTTTTTAATTGTTTATTTAAATTAATTTTTATTTTATTTTTAATTATTTATTCAATTTTCAATTAAAAATGATCTTAAAAATTTATGTAATGAATTAAACTTATTTTTATATCAAATAAACTCATTATAAATTTATAATATCCTATTTTTTAAAATATAATTAAAATTATTATCACTTAATTTTATATATATAATATAATTTTACAATATAAAAATGCAAATACATTTTTTAAGATTAATTTATCAAATTAGAATTTAATTTGAAAATATATAAATTATAACAAATATTTTTTAATACATATAAAATATTTAATATATTTTTTTATCTATATAAAAAGTTATTTTACTTTATTCTGAAAATTTTTCTGTATTGAGTTGACGCTGTAATTTTTATTATTATAAAAAATATTGATTTTGATTTTTTATGAATAAATTTGAAAAGGTAAACGAGGAGCAAGATTGAGAGAACAATGTCATGGAAATGGGCCTAGCATTAGAAAATACAACCCGAATTTAATTGGACCCACAACGAGTCAGTCAACTAAACCGGAGCGGGTCGAATTGACGAAATAGGCTATACATATCCAGACTTTTTAATCTTAACGCCAGTGGTTTTGTTCTGTTGCTCTCTACCCCTTGGGTTAGGGTTTTAATTGTGTTATCGGAAAGCTAGGGTTTGTGTCTCAGCAATAGGGATGGGAAGGTATCGAAGCCGGAGCAGAAGCTATAGCCCCCGGCGGCGAAGCAGGAGTCCACCGGCACCGCGCGGACGGAAGCGTTATGTCGACGATCGCTACGGCGACAGCAGGTCATACAGAGATCGCCGCTCACCTCTTCCTTCCGGCTTGCTTGTTCGCAATCTCCCCCTTGATGCCAGGTTCTTTCTCACTTTCTTTACGCATTGCATTTCTTTGCTCTTTATGCATGCATTATACATGTAATGCCCTCAAAAAATGAGGACAGACTAACCAGTTATTATATTGGAAAAGTGAGTGAATGATTTCTTTCTTATATCTCTTGGATATTAAAAAATTGAACTTATGTGAACTGTTAGACCAGTGATTCATCATTTGATATAAAAATCACTCATGGCTCTAAATTGCAGTTACATATCCCTCACGGTTGCGGGTGTTGCGGGTATTGTTATGCAGATTGCGGCCAGATAGTGGCAGTCGTGGTCTGAAATTATTATATGGTTGCGCTAAATGCGAAAAAGAATTTTACAATTATTCTAATTATTGGTATATCTTTATTTACAAGATAATATAATTTTTTATTCATTTTAAGATTCGGTATCCCAACGTGCAGCCACTCATTTGACCATTGACACTTGGAAATTAGAATAGAAGATTGAAATCCAAAACTTAATCTTTTTTGGACAAAAAATCTAGGAATACAATGTTGCTGAGGTCTTGTTGCAGCTCCATTGCGGTTAAGTTGTGGATGTGTTGCTGTATTTCATTTAATTGAAATTCACACAGCAATTGCGAGCTGTTGTGGTTGCAGACAGCTCTGCAAAAGCAATATTGTGGCTGCTATTGCCATGGTGGACCATGATTTAGAACCACGAAATCATCAATGGCCAAGATGATAAAAAGATTAATTGTTCTGCTTGACATGTGTTCAGCCTTGATATTGTTTGAATATGTAATAAATAGAGCGGGATATTGTTTTAATATGTAGTAAATTGGTTGTTATTATCTGCTATATCAATAGTTTAAAAGTGTGTGACAGGAAGTCTCACCACACCTACGTCACCAATGTTTCCTGGGAGTCACTCATGTTTCCATGCCTGAACTCCCCTTACAACACTTTGACCTCATGTGGCAACCGTCCCCACACTCCCTTAATGGTTTTCTTTGGTCCTGGATTGCATTAATATTCAATCCCTGTGGCTAGCCTGATCTTAGCAACAACGCCCTCAAGATGAGGGAAGGAAGTAGGTGGAAAGAAAGGTTTCCAACACCTGACACCTGTTTAGAAGATGCAATCCCGACAAAACAGGATTCTTCCCTATTTTATGATTAAATGATTTTTGGAAAACAACACCCTTAGGGATGATGATTGTAGGAGAGTGTTTCAATATAGTAGTGATTTTTCAATTTATTTTCTTGTTATTGATGTCTTAGCTTAGGTTTGAACTTGGAAGTTGATGGAATCACATTTAGATTAGAAATATATTGCCATTTGCATACCCTCACTTGAACAGGGAAATATTTTCTTTCAGAAAAAATGGTCCACAGTGGCTTTATACTTGCTTGTTGTATTTGTTCTTTTATGTTCATTCTATTTCATGGCATTCCGTTACATTTATCCAATCAAAGTTTGAATGTGAAGGAATTGAAGAAATCAAACTGAAAATTTTGATTTGTATTATGCAGGCCTGAGGACCTTAGGATCCCATTTGAGCGCTATGGTCCTGTGAAGGATGTTTATCTACCTAAAAATTACTACACTGGGTATTTCTGCTTTACTATCAATATAATCTGCTTCTGATAGGCTTGATGCTCACCTATCTCATACATTGCTTTCTTAAACTATATGCATTTTGCTTTCTCAACATTGAAATTTAATTGAATTGATTCTGCAGTGAGCCTCGGGGCTTTGGATTTGTGAAATATCGATATGGTGAAGATGCAGCTGAGGCAAAGCAACATCTTAATCATACTATCATTGGTGGACGTGAAATAAGAATTGTTTTTGCTGAGGAAAATAGGAAAACTCCTCAAGAAATGCGTCTTAATTCTCGAGGAAGGTGTGGCAACAGTTTGATTTGCTAACTGATTTCAATTTAATAATTATTGAAATCTTCTTCAATGGACTTTTTAAAAATGTTTATTCATCTTTCTTTTGTGTTTCTTTTATAAGTGGTCGATATGGAGGTGGTGGTAGAAGGAGGAATCGTACTAGATCCCCACGGCGTCGACATCGTTGTCAGTTTAACTACTCATCTTTAATTCAGTTTCATAATGCAATAATTTTCAGTTTTTATTTTGGCTTTAATCTTCCCACTGGAAGTTATTCTTTGTTTTTTATGCTATCATGTTATTTTTGCAGCCTATTCTCGATCTCCATCACCAATTAGGGAAGATTCAAGGTATGATTTTTACACAATAATAGCAGTTTAATTTTCATTGTGAAAATTTCTAAATTTATTATTGAACAGTATCATAAGTTTTGGGTATTTTGTATGAACTAATGCCTAGCCTTCACTATAATGATGTTAGTGCTACATTTCCTAGTATTTAGTACTGAAATATTATTTATAGGACTTCAGAAAATACTTGCATTTTTTAAGCTGTGAGCATTTTCAGTTGGGCCACAATACAACAGGTTTCTAATCAACACAAGTGCTGTTTGTACCGTTTTGCTTATTAGTGTAAATAAAAACCACTGAATCGGAGTTTGCTAGATTCTAGCTGATTTTATCACACTATTATTTTATGGAGTTCATGTTTCTGTTGCAACTGATTTTCTGCTGGAAGTTGGAACTAAATGATATTCTTACTGACCTGAACTGGTCCAGGCCTTTGAGTAATACATTATCTGTAACATGCACCTTAAATTTCTATCTGAACTGGATGTTGTCTTTATTGTAAACAGTGCCGTGTATCTTACTTTTAAGCTGTTTATGTTGCAAAATGGAATGAAAGTAATGTCTTTTAGTTTGAGTAATAGATGCATTTCATTAATTTCATTGTTATGTTGTTTTATTGGAAACTTTCAATCTTGTCCTTAATCTTATTGAAACTCTCTCTTAGTAGAACTCTTGTTGAGTTGGTTTTTAGGTTTGGTTTACTAATTTAACATGTATAATGTACATGTGTTTTGATAGTGTATCTATACTTCTAGACATTCAAAGTGGCAAGCTGATTTATATTTATGTTGATAATTGGGCTATTTCCTTGTTCAGCTAAAGCATAATTTGCAGGTTTACTTACAATTAGAACGGCTTCCAATCATTTGACCTTGACAACAGTCCTTTAATGCATTTAAATGAATTGAATGATATCTGCTTATGGTCTTCTTTATGCAGATAATAAAGTGAAATGGAAGACTTTAAAGATGGGTTAATAAAGATTAACGAGTAAAGAGGCTTAAAGTGATGCGCTACTTGCTTATGTAGCTATCAAAGACTCCATAAGAAATATCCATATCAAATTTGCCTTGTTGTGCCAGTTGCATGGGCTTTCCCTACTTTATGGTATTTGGTTTGTGGCCAAAGAATGGTTCAAATGAGTACTTTTTTGATTCCCTTGTATAAATTTTATGTGAGGAAGATTTTATTTAGTTTAATATCTTGTTTTGCGTATACTATCCAGTTAAGAAAGAATATAAAGCTTATAGTTGGCCAAAGAAAATCACATCTTCAAAGAATGGAAGCCAAAGTTTATACGGGTAGAGATATGATGACATACATTGTGCAAGAAAGATAGTTGTGATTTTAGAAAGTTGGGACAAAGAGAGCTATGAAGTTACCAGATGCTGATCTTGCAGTACATCATTCATAACTCTCAATGTTTGGATTCAAGTGTCATATATTTGTTCAGAAACTATGGAAAGGTACAGGTACAGGTCATATTTTGGCTAATTAGATTTTGAAGAGAAAGTAAGTACTAAGTTCTCACATATGAAACAAAAATTAAAATTTTGGTTTGAGTGATTGTGTGCTTAATTATCTGTGTATTCTGTTACATACTTGCAGTTGCACATAGTCAGATCTCTATTGATTTTTGAGATGTTTATGGTTGGCATTCTCTCTCTTATTAATGTGCAGTATATGTAATTGTGTTGTTTAGCCATTTTTATTAACTTTGGTGTATTCTTGAGATCCCTCACTGACGCGATGACATATAGGGATGGCCGGGGCAGGGATGGTTATTATTCTCCTGAGCGATCAAGATCTTATTCCAGGTCTCTCTCTCCTGGTGGTGAGAAGGACTACAGGAGGTCCCCTCGTCTCAGGGAAAATGGTCGGAGTCCTAATGACAAGAAGGATCAGACACCCAGCAGGTCTGAGAGTCCTAGGGGTAATGGTCGCAGTCCTTCAAGGTCTCGTTCACGGTCTTACAGGTATGAATTTTGAGAATATTTTTATTGATTGAATATATGACATTGCAATTCTAATCACATGAAAATTCTAACTCGTTCAGTAGAAGTTTACTGTTATTATATTAGCAATGAATATTTTCTGTCAGAATGTTGCACATCAATGCTCATCAGAAATTCATGTGCTGAGACATCGGACATGTATATTTTTAAGATTGGTTTACCTTGGAGTTCAAATGCCAATTATATTTTTGAACCAAACAGTAATCTATTTTTTTGTTTGAATACATGATATCTTGTAGGATTACACGGATATGAATTTAAGTCATTGAAATTCAGTGGTTGATTAGTTCTTTTTCTTTCTGTAGTCCACGCTGATTTGCTAGCAAGCAGAGATGGGAAGGTGGTCAATTCGGTCTTTCCTGCGACCACATATTGTAGCTAAAATGTCGCTAAGCAGAGTCTGTGATGTTAATATTAGTATTCCGTAGGCGACAACCCAGCAGAAGGTGGTTTGATTAGGTGTGTCATTGTGGATGACTCGAATTAGACTTTTTCATCAGTTTCCAATTTTCGGATCCTTGTTAATGAATTGTTTCTATATTTATTTGTTTGGTTCATATTTATTAGTTTAAGGTTTTGTTTAGATAATATTTTTAGAAACTTTAAGAGAAAATAAAAAAATTCTTCACTAATTAAACATAGTTTATACATAAATTACAAATCATCCTTTAGAAAAACTTACAAAAGGTTTTACAAATTAATTTATGTGTAAGTTAATTTTAACTTGCGAAAATAATTTATTTGTTTGTTTTTTTTTTTAGAACTGTTTTTGGAGACATTTATCTAAATATGTTTTAAATGCTACTGCAAAGTTAAACATTAAAGAGTTTTAAAAATTAAACAGAAGTTTGAGTTTTATTTTAGCGGGTATTTTAAGTTCAAGTTTTCTTTATGTCGATTAGTTTCCAAAGGGAAACATATCCTCACATGTCTAAAATTCTTTTATTAGCTTTAATTTTTTTTATAGTTTTGTACTTTGTTTTTTTAACTATTTTTTATTAGCTGTAATTTTTTTTTCTTGTCCGTGCATATGTATTGGACTCTACGGCTAGTTTTTGGGAGAAAAAATGTTACTGTAGCGAGTGTTAATTTCTGTCGAAGTTAATCATAGAAGTCAATTACACACTTTTTTGTTAGGTTTAATCTAATTAATTGGATGTGGGGTATGAAATTTATAGGAGCAAGGTAATTCGTATCTAGCCACACTTACTGGAGGTCAACAGACGGGTGTCAATCATGCCTCCTGGCCCCATTAGACAGGCTTGATTATTGACTAAGAATAATGTTCAGTTTGACTCCTTTTAGACACTTCTAACCGTAATTTTAAAATCGTTATTACTTATTTATTTTTAAATTTTAATGATTAAGACTAATTATTTATTAGATTTTAAAAAATAGATCTGAAGACGTAAAATAATTCTTTTAGAAATAATTTGATGTCTTTTTATATAGTCTCTTTTTATTTTATTTTATTTATAATTTTGATTTTTTATTTTAAGATAAAAATATTTAATTTTTATTTTTAAAATTTTTAATTTTTAATTTTATCCATTTTTTATATTTTAATTAATTAAATTATTTATTAATGATATCTTAAATGAATATGTTAAGTTTATAATTTAATTAGTTGAATATCTTAAATGATATCTTAAATAAAATAGAGAGATTAAAATTATATTTAAATCTTTTATAAATATATATATATTATTTTTGACATCATATATTTTAACTATGAAATTTTTATATAATATTAAAATTTTAAAATTTGTTCCTCTGTCTTGATTTTATTTATGCTTGAACCATTTCATGTGTAGGATGCATAAGTGTTTTAAATCTTTACGAGAATATAAAAGGATAATTTTTTTTTTTTTTGGAAGAGTACCTAACAAGAAGCATTAAAATTGGCAGAACGTTGAATGGATAGTGTGAGTGTGAATCCCACTATGAGAAAGAAAAAAAGGATAGTGTAAAGTAAAGTGTAGAGACGCGACATTCTCATTATCTGTCTATCCAATAAATCTATCCATTTGTGATTTCCAGTGACGTGGCCCAATGGAACAACGCATCACTGACCACCTCCCCAACAAACACGCCACGCCACGCCACTTTCATACAAACTATGTTTCTTACTTACAAATAGTAATTACAAATGGAAATGGATTCCCTCCCTCCTTCCTTCCTTCCTTCCTTCCTTCTTTCTTATTCATTTCTTCACACATCTCTCTTTCTCAGCCACACATTGACATACACACACGTCTCCTCTCTCTCTTGGAAATAAAATAAAATAAAATATATAAGTTAACTCCATCCGTCCATACCCTATAATCTCTTAGTGCCGGCTCATTCTCTTCTATAAAGATTCTTCCACCTTCCACTCTCTTTCCACTTTCTGCTTCTCATGGATCTCTCTGGACTCTCTTCATACCCCGCTTTTCTAAACCGATCAGTAACACCTTCTCACACTCCAAGATTGCTTTCTATTCCTTCTCACTCTCAATGGGCGCTCCATTTCCTCTCCCGATCCCAACACACTCCCAGCCTCAACCAGGTTACCATTTACCAATGCAATGCCTCTTTGCTTTTTCTTTTAAACCACCTTTCTTTTTGCTTCGGAATCAGATTCACTCATTTTAGCTTTCTTTTTTTCTTCTAAATTTTGTTTCTTGTTGAATGTGTATAGATGAAGAAAAGGTCAAGTGGGGTTTATGCATCACTGTCAGAGAGAGGGGAGTATTATTCCCAGAGACCGCCAACTCCGCTATTGGACACCATAAACTATCCAATTCATATGAAAAATCTCTCTACCAAGGTATACCAACTAAAACCATGTGAATGTGATGTACCTAATCCGTGCTGGTTGTTTTGTAATAATATCATGCTTATGCGAAAGAGTGGACATTGATTCATGCAGGAGCTTAAACAACTGGCGGATGAACTGCGTTCTGATGTTATTTTTAGTGTTTCTAGAACTGGGGGGCATTTGGGCTCAAGCCTTGGTGTGGTGGAACTCACTGTTGCCCTCCACTATGTCTTCAATGCCCCTCAGGACAAGATATTGTGGGACGTCGGTCATCAGGTTGGTTATCGACTTCCTTGGTGCTTTTGCTTTAGTTGGGGATGTAGCTTGTTCTAAATTGGACAACCCTTGTATGAATTTGCAGTCTTACCCGCATAAGATACTCACGGGTAGGAGGGACAAGATGCATACCATGAGGCAGACGGATGGCTTATCTGGCTTCACCAAACGTTCTGAGAGTGAATATGATTGTTTTGGCACTGGTCACAGCTCAACCACTATTTCAGCGGGTCTTGGTACTTCTTCTGTCTTCTCTCTCGGTTTCAAGTAAAAGATTGGTTAAATAAAATGAGTAAATAAATAGTCTATGAAATGTCACCATCCAATCACAAATTATCATTTAAAGTTTATTGAATTTTATAATAGTTGTCTTAAATGCCATATTTATCATAATTTGTAATTAATTCGCCGAGTAAGATTTTACCTGTTTAACAGTGGGAGTTTTTGATTTGGCTTTAACTTTTCAAGTTTCATTGAATCAACAGGAATGGCTGTTGGGAGAGATCTGAAGGGAAGAAAGAATAACGTGGTTGCTGTTATAGGTGATGGTGCCATGACAGCAGGGCAAGCTTATGAAGCCATGAACAATGCTGGATATCTTGATTCTGACATGATTGTTATTCTAAATGACAACAAACAGGTCTCTTTACCAACTGCTACTCTTGATGGACCCATACCACCTGTAGGAGCCTTGAGTAGTGCTCTCAGTAGACTACAATCAAATAGGCCTCTTAGAGAATTGAGAGAGGTTGCCAAGGTGAGTGACACAAGTTGGTGAGTTTATCAATGAGGAATTTGCAGCCAAAAAGTATTATTGAAGCTGAATCTTAACAAAATAATGTTTTATAGGGAGTTACTAAACGAATTGGAGGTCCGATGCATGAATTGGCTGCAAAAGTTGACGAGTATGCTCGTGGCATGATCAGTGGTTCTGGATCATCACTTTTTGAAGAGCTTGGACTCTACTATATTGGTCCTGTTGACGGTCATAACATTGATGATCTTGTTGCCATTCTCAACGAAGTTAAAAGTACTAAAACAACCGGTCCTGTATTGATCCATGTTATCACTGAAAAAGGCCGCGGATACCCATATGCAGAAAAGGCAGCAGACAAGTATCACGGTAAAGGAAGAATTAATAAATCTTCAATTTCATAATTCATAAAGTATATCACATTTTGGTAATTCAATGTTAGAGCACACCTAAAACGTTTGAGCAGTTACTGTCATCATTATATGCCTTGTGAAGTATAATCAAGAATCTGAAAAAAGTTGTTTGTTTAGTGACCTATATTGGCTTTGACTTGCTGTATTCCTCATGGATATGTGACCGAGTTTTATTTTGCAGGGGTTACCAAGTTTGACCCACCAACTGGGAAGCAATTCAAATCCAAGGCTACCACTCAGTCTTACACCACATACTTTGCAGAGGCTTTGATTGCCGAAGCCGAAGCCAACAAAGACATTGTTGCAATCCATGCTGCTATGGGAGGTGGAACTGGCATGAATATCTTCCATCGCCGATTCCCAACCAGATGCTTTGATGTGGGGATTGCAGAACAGCATGCTGTTACATTTGCTGCAGGTCTGGCCTGTGAAGGTCTTAAACCTTTCTGTGCAATTTACTCATCATTCATGCAGAGGGCTTATGACCAGGTACGAAAACAAATCTCCCTACACAGGAAAAGTTTCTGCTCTATAATCAGATAAATGATAGGAGAATGAGTTTTAGTGGTCAAAAGTCAAGACATGATCAGTATACAACCATAACATTAAATTCAAAATCAGTGCTTAAGGTAAGTGTTCCATGTCCATTCCACAGGTGGTGCATGATGTGGATTTGCAGAAGCTGCCTGTAAGATTTGCAATGGACAGAGCTGGATTAGTTGGAGCAGATGGTCCCACACATTGTGGTTCTTTTGATGTCACATTTATGGCATGCCTGCCTAACATGGTGGTAATGGCTCCTTCTGATGAAGCCGAACTTTTCCACATGGTTGCCACTGCAGCAGCCATTAATGATCGACCTAGCTGTTTCCGGTACCCAAGGGGAAATGGCATTGGTGTTCAACTACCAACTGGGAATAAAGGAACTCCTCTTGAGGTAATGTTAGAATTATATCCCCATACAGATCCTCATTAACACTATTAGGAATAGTTTGGAAATCCATTTGATGTTTTTGTAATGATATTGTATCAGATTGGGAAAGGTAGGATATTGATTGAAGGGGAAAGAGTGGCTCTCTTGGGCTATGGATCAGCTGTTCAGAACTGTTTGGCTGCGGCTTCCTTGGTGGAACGTCATGGCTTGCGCTTAACAGTTGCTGATGCACGTTTCTGCAAACCACTGGATCGTTCCCTGATTCGCAGTCTGGCAAAATTACATGAGGTTTTGATCACAGTAGAAGAAGGATCAATTGGAGGATTTGGTTCTCATGTTGCTCAGTTCATGGCCCTTGATGGCCTTTTAGATGGCAAATTGAAGGTAAGAAACCAAACAAATTTTTCATCGTGAACCGCGTCTTTGAAGTTTCTACGAACATTTTACTAGTTGCCCAAAACTCATAAGCTTTGCATGACAACTATGCAGTGGAGGCCAATAGTTCTTCCGGATCGTTATATTGACCATGGATCACCTGCTGACCAATTGTCTTTAGCTGGTCTTACACCATCTCACATAGCAGCAACAGTGTTCAACATACTTGGACAAACAAGAGAGGCACTAGAGGTCATGTCATAAAAGAAATATCAAGGGATTCAATTTTTCCTTTCCCACAATGTACAAAGTTTAACATGATTCACCTTGTGTAATATGAAAAAGTAATGTAATATTGTGAAATTTTGAAGTGTATGATGGAGTTTGTTATATGGTAAAACAACTATTTAAGAAAGGAGAAAAATCTTAACACTTCTGAAAGTGCGAAAGAATTTGAAATCTGTTGCGAAGATGAAGAAAGCAAACATTGCTAATTTGCTGAGGAAATTGGTTCATGACAAAAACACTTGGCCTCCTTCGTCTTCGATGGTAGAAATGTAGTCAAAGCTAGGCCTCACAACAGGGACGTCAAAATCTAGTGGAGAAACTACTAAAATTGACATCATCTTAGTTTCACATTTCCTTACCCATAAATTGAATATAAATGTCTTTTTTCCCCTAAAACAAAGATGATGGAGATAATATGAGGATTTCACAAATTAAGAAGCATATTATTGCCGCTCTCCTCTTCTCTTATTTTATCTCTTCTTTATCCCAACCCTGATTTATTTAGAAAGGCTGTTTTTTATTGACAAGACCAATTCATGAGCAAATATTGTAATTTAAAAATAAATAGTAAAAGATAATTCGGCAATGGTCTCATAAGTTGCAATTGACATATTTCAAACAGGACATAAGTAAATCATGAAATTAGCTATTCATCTTGTTTTTACTTGAGTTATTATGTGTCATAACATTAGTTAAATTAGTTAAAATTGATAAGGTAGTTGACAAATATTAAATGATATAAAAGAATATATTTAATTATTTAATTATATATATATATATATAATGGTAAGGATTTGATGGTTTGTTTATATTGCTTAAAATAATTTTTAATATTTAAATAATTTTTCATTATATTAAATTTAAAATAAAACAAAAGATATTTTTTGATGGTTCAAACTTAATTATTGAATTGTGATGAATTAATCTGGAATGATGGTGTATGGAACGATAAAAAAGGCATTGATATAATTTGATACAAGGGAAATCAAATTAGGTCATATAATTAAAAAAACACAAAATGATTTAAAAAATAATTCTAAAATTGATATTATATATATATATATATATATAAACTTAACCAACAATACATAGCAACGACAATTGACAAGTTGATTGTCATTTACGTGT
>JAMLFT010008739.1:0-13403 GCA_026544285.1 Pachyrhizus erosus | reverse complement strand
GGCTAAAGAAATTAGTTTATGAGTCTAAATCTATATCTAAATAAGCTATCAATATCTATAAATTCTAATAAATAAATAATATGTATGTATATATATATATATATATATATATATTAAAAAGTAGGATGTTATAAATAACATTATTATTTTATTATTATTATTAGTTTTTAAAACAAGTCGTTATAGTATTTAAAGACGATCCCTCTTCAAGAAAATTACATTAGTAACATGCGTGACTTTCTCTACCATTACAAAATTTCAAAACCTCTCGTCGAAAGTTTGTAGCGACTCGTCAGAAGTAGCAAAATATTACCATAAACTAATGGTTGAGAACTCGTGATGCTGGGTCTTGGGTTTTTGTAAATTGAAAGAGCTTGATAATATATCTCTAGTTTTGTGATTACATGAAAACTGGTAGGCATTCAAATTAACATTTTTGTTTAAAACTAAATCTTGAAAATTGTATATGAGATATTACTTAACTATCAATTGACAAACATTTAGAAATCAATTGAACTCAAAATTAATGGGGTGGGGGAAATTATGATTTGGAAATGAAGCCAAAACCATAAGTTAGAATGATAATTGTAAAAGCAAACGAAGTAGTGAATCAACAACATAGCCAACAGGAGAGTAAGGAAGAGGAGAATAAATAATGGAACCTAGGCAATAAGGTAGGAAGCTACAAAGAAAGAAAGGGAGAAAAAAAGAGGGAGAGATAGAGAAAGAGAAAGGGAGAGGGAGAGAGAAAGAGAGACAGACCAAGAGAGAGAGAAAGAGAAAGAAAGAAGGAAGAAAAAGTAGAGAGAGAAAGAAAGGGAGAGAGAGAGAAAGATAAAGAAAGAAGGAAGAAAAAATAGAGAGAGAGAGGAAGAGAGAGAGAAAATATAAGAAAGATAAAGTAGAAAGAGAAAGAAAAGGAAAATAGAAAGAGGAGAGAGAAAGAAAGAAGGGGAAAGAAATAGGAGAGAGAAAGTAGAGAGAAAGAGTTAAAGAAATATAACAAATAAGACTTTATGAAATGTTAATTATACCCTTCTTCTTGCTACCTTGCTTATGAATAATGGTATAATGCCTACAAATTTATTTGATTTGTGATCTTATTTCTATGATGATGTTTATATGTTATAATTGTCTCTACTAAGAGCAGAGGAGCTCTCATAACTTAAGTGTTGTCTCAAGTAGACAAAACTTAAGAAAATAACCCTAGAATAGAAGATGAGATATATAATTGTGAGAGTTTGAGCAATTTACTTAAACAGAGGTTGAATGAAACTTAATTGATGGTTGACTACTTGATATGAAATAAATTCATCAAAGTAATCTTACCTCTAAGCTCAAAGCAAGTATGAAAAAAGAGTTGATGAATGGAAGTGGGAAGAGAATGATGAAATAAAAACATAACGAGTGAAAATTAAGAATGAAGATTGCATGGGTTGACCACAATAGGTACCTAAGGAATATATGTAGGCTTAAGTGAGTCCTTGGGGTTAGATAAGGTGCCAAGTTGTGAACCGCTCAAAGAAAGAGGGTGTCAAAGAATTGGCTTGGGGTCCCTGATAAACTAGAGCATTACTAAGATTCGATTGAAAGTATCTTGGACCAATTATTAGGCAGGATGTGTACTTTTGATTGTCGACCCAAAATGCAGACTTGGATTTTTATTGACACGTTCGTGTAAGTCCTCCTAGAGATAGGAGTATTGGAGGCTATGAAGGACCCTAAATGATTAGAAATCTTAAATAGGCATAATACGATGAGGTGAGAATATTCGATAGTTAGAAATGATTTACATGTGTGTGTGTTTAAGGATAGATGACTAACTCCTACAACCTCACCTTTTAGATACTGATGGTGGAACAATTACACCCTCTATTTCACCTAACGATCATACCATTGGGAGGAAGATGGACCCATGACCCTTTGTTTGAAGATGACACCTTCAAGAGATATGTGAGATTTGCTTTTATGTCCTCTAATGTCATACCTCATGGACAATTTTCTCACATAGACATATCTGTCATCCTGACACAAACACTACCACCCATATATGCTAGAGTTCCACCAAATACTCCAATAGCTCACAAACGCTCTCATCCCCCTTCAAATCCAAATCCTTCTACAAGCTTAGCCCTTGAAAGAGTTAATAATCCAAAAGAAGAAACATAAACCTCAATGGAAGATGACCCCTCTAAATATTATGATTAAAAGTCATGGAGGGGATTATAACTTCAGATAATACTTAGTTAGCTAGTATTTCTACTACTTTTGGATGAATGTAAAACTATTAAATATAGTTGATATTTTGAGACTTATTATATAAATTTGTAACCTTGACCTTATCAATATATTTCTAACTAATTTTTAATATGATATGTGAATAATGTGGTGATAGTTAAGTGTTTGCAAATTGTAACTCTCTAACATCTAGTGTTTTAAATTTTGTCCTGTTAAATACGGTTGAAAATAAAAATACATGGTGACATTAAAATCTTATTAAATTAGATAAGTGAAAAAACTCGATACAATTAGTTGGTATCAGAGCAATTCTTCCTAACCAACCTGTGGTAGAAACACTAAGAGAATAATTGGAAGTGACTACACTACTTTGGCAGTATTGTAAAATTGTTTGATGGCACGCTAATTGATGTAATTGTGTGAACAAGTTGATTGAACCTAACATTGTACTTATTAGACGACCTTGTTGGGTAAAACTTGTGTGTTAGGAATTATCGATAAAACACTAGGAATAAAATAGTAATTATGGGTTATCTATTATATTAGCAGGAAACAATGGCAAGAAGATCACCAAGCAACAACACCCACCGACTACTAGAACGTATGACTCAGGTCCTTGAGCGTATGACTTAGGATTGCAATGATGAACCTGTAGAGTATAAAGGATTGACAATGTTTAGAAGAAATGAGCCACCTAAATTTAGTGGTTCCTTCAACCCAAAGGGAGCCCAAAACTGGATTTCAGAATTTGAGAAGATTTTCTCCTCAATGTCATACCTAGAAGAACATAAAGTGAATTTTTCTACCTTCATGTTCTCTGGTGACGTTGAAAATTGATGGCAAATCACCAAACTCACACTCCTAAGAATTGGCCATATTATACCTTGGGATGCTTTTAAAAAAAAGTTTTTGGATAAATACTTTCCATTTGACTTCAAACATAGAAAAGCTAGAGAGTTCTTGGAACTGAAACAAGGAAGTATAACAGTATGGGAATATGCAGCAAAATTTGATAACTATTAAAATATTGACCGTACTTTGAAGTTGATAATGGCAGGTCATCTGCTCACAATTTGAAAATAGGTTGCTAGCTGACGTTAAACAAGTAGTTGGATATCTCCAAATAACTAACTTTCCTACACTAGTCAGTAAATGTAGGATCTATGAAGGAGATACCAACGCCAGGCAAACATAGTGGAGAGCTGAAGGATTGTTGGTCACCTAAGAAGGAAACATTTAGTGTTAGAAAACCTACTCAAAGCCAAGCTTCTGAGAGACCAAAAGTGACAAGAAAGGTCTTTACTATGAGTGGATTGGAGGGTGCCTTATTAAATAATCTCACTCGTGGTAAGTACAACATAAGCAATAAACTCCTAGATATATTATATGATTCATGTGCTATCCATTCTTTCATATCCCATGAATGTGCCAAATATTTATCATTGTTTGTGACTCTATTATCATATGATCTAACTGTAAATACTCCCACTAATAAGTCTGTAATTACCAACTTCGCTTCTATAAAATGTCCTGTGTCATTACAAATCCGAAGCTTTCTAATTAACCTAATTTGTCTTCCCCTATCCAATCTAGACACAGTGTTAGGAATGGATTGGCTATCCTATAACCATGTTATCCTAAATTGTCATCATAAAACTCTAAATTTTAGCGCTCTAGACCAAAGTAATCATGAGCTATTGAGTTATAAGCCTAACGAATCCGAGGACGAAAGGAGAAGGAATTTTCAAATCTTCGTGGCATTATTCTCAACAAAAGTAGAAGTTAAGATAGATTTCAATAATCTTCCAATTGTGAAAAAATTTCCAGAAGTCTTCCCTGAAGATGTGACAAAGCAACCACCTAAGAGGGAAGTAGAATTCACTATAGATCTCATTCCCAATCCTAGCCCAATCTTTATCGCTCCATATAGGATGTCCTCGCTAAAGGAATAAGCAGAAGTGGAAAGTCAATTGGAAGAATTGTGGGATAGGAAATTCATCAGACCTAATGTGTCACCATGGGGAGCTCTAGTGTTATTAGTGAAGACATGCGATGATGCATAAATTATCGCTAGTTAATTAAAGTCACTATTAAGAATAAGTATTCATTTCCCATAATTAATGACCTCATGGATCAATTAAAGGGGGCTGAAGTATTCTCCAAAATCAATATGTGATTGGGATATCATCAAATTTGGGTGAAGAAGGAGGACATCCCCAAGACTGCCTTTCACACACGATATGGGAATTACAAATTTCTAGTCATGCCCTTTGGGTTGACTAACACCCTTGTTTTATTCATGGACTACATGAACAAAATCTGTCATGAATACTTAGATCAATTCGTAGTTATATTCATATATGACATCTTGATCTATTCAAAAAGCCATGAGGAGCATGCAAAGCATTTGAGGATCGTGCTATTAATCTTGAAGAAACGCCAATTATATGCAAAACTTTCTAAAACAAATAATTTTCTAAAACATTTTAAGAATAAGTTCGAACGCACACACATAACCCAAAAATCATTCTAAGGATAAATATAATTACTATTTAAAGATTAATTATCTATTATTTGTATTCATCATATGTTATTTTCTTATGTTAAATAATAATATCATAGTTATTTTTATTTTAACAGGATGATACAACTTTACCACCCTTGAAAGAAATTTCGTCCTCGAAATTTGTACCTCAAAATAGTTGCAAATACAGGTCCATGATCTTGCTCTCTAGTCCTAGGTTGTATCACCATCATTTGTTGAACTCTAGATTACCTTAACTAAGTTGTTATCTTTTTTCCTCAATTGTTTTATTCTTCGATCTCTAATTATTATTGGTGTGACATCATAAGTCAAGTTTTCTCTTATCATTACATAATTAGGTTTAATCACATTTGAGGGATCAAGAGTATACTTCCTAAGTTAAGACACACGAAGGACATTGTGTAAATTGGCTAGGTTTGGAGCAAAGCTATTTGGTAAGCAACAGGGCTAATGCTTTTTAGAATCTGGTTGGGACTAATGAATTTAGGCGTGAGTTTTCAAAACTACATGTTATTCTCCCTGAAATTCTAGAGGCTTCCTCCTTTTGTCATAATAGCTCTTCTAGCAGTCTTGAGTTGCCTTCAACTTCTCCCAAATGACCTTCACTTTCTCGGTGGCCTGCTTCAAAACATCTGGTACCAAAAGCATAGAGTCACCTGTCTCAAACCAGCATAATGGCGTCCTACATTTCCTCATATATAGAGCCTCACAAGGTACCATGCATATGATTGCGTGAAAATTATTGTTGTACGTGAACTCCATGAGAGGTAGAAACTCATTCTAGCTTCCTCTTTGCTTTATGGTGCACACTCTCAACAAATCTTCTAATCACTAAATTGTCCTTTTAATCTGTTTGTTAGTCTACGGATGGTATGCTGAGCTAAGCCTCGACCTATTTCCCAAAGCCTCTTGCAAGTTGTTCCAAAACCTTGAGGTAAAGCAAGGATCTCTATCCAAAACTATGCTTGACGGGACTTCATGCAGTCTGACTATTTCTTTGAGATACAGTTGCATCAGCTTCTCCAATGAGTAACTATGGGCAGATTTAATCAATCGATCTACGATTACCTAGATGGCACCATGTTTGGTTATTATCCTTGACAATCTTGTCATGAAATTCATGGAAATGTTGTCCCATTTCCATTCTAGATTGTTCAAAGGTCCCAACTATCCAAAAGGCTTCTAATGTTACTTTTGCCTTCTAACATGTTAGACAAGTTGATACAAACCTAGTTACATCTCTCTTGAGTTCTTACCACCAAAAACTTTTCTTTAAGTCCTGATACATCTTTATGGTGTCGGGATGAAAACTAAGCTTGCTTTTATGTGCCTCTTCTAGGATCATTCTCCTCATTTCTTCATTATAAGGAATGCAGATCCTTCCATTGACTCTGATCACTCTATTAGTGCCTAGTTGGAATTCCCTTTCTTTGATTCTGCTTACTAAGCTTAATCTTTCTTGTATGAATTGATCATCTTACTGCCTTATCTTAACTTGTTCTAAAACTCGTTGGTAACCTTCGAAGTTATGTCTAGTTGTTTTCCTTAGCAATTTTGTCATAAAATCCGTTGAAATGTTGTCTCATTTCCATTTCAGAATGTTCAAAGGTTATAACTATCTAGAGGGCTTCTGATGTTCAATGTTTGCCTTTTGACAAGTCAGACAAGTCGCTACAAACCTGGTTACATCTCTCTTGAGTCCTTGCCACTAGAAAGTCTTCTTTAAGTCTTTATACATCTTTGTGGTGTCGGGATGAAAACTAGGCTTGCTTTTATGTGCCTCTTCTAGGATCATTCTCCTCATTTCCTCATTATAAGGAATGCAGATCCTTCCGTTGAATTTGATCACTCTGTTAGCACCTAATTGGAATTCCTTTTCTTTGATTCTGGTTACAAAGCTTAATCTTTCTTGTATGAATTGATCCTCTTGCTGCCCCATCTTAACTTGTTCTAAAAACACGATGGTAACCTTCAAAGTTATGTCCAGTTGTTGTCCTTGGCAATCTTGTCATGCAATCCATGGAAATGTTGTCCTATTTCCATTTTGGAATGTTCAAAGGTTATAGCTATCCAGAGGGCTTCTAATGTTCAACTTTTGCCTTTTGACATGTCAAACAAGCCGCTACAAACCTAGTTACATCTCTCTTGAGTCCTTGCCACCAAATACTCTTCTTTAAGTCTTGATATATCTTTGTGGTGACAAGATGGAAACTAAGCTTGTTATTTTGTGCCTCTTCTAGGATCATTCTCTTCATTTCCTCATTATAAGGAATGCATATCCTTTCATTGACTTTGATCACTTCGTCAGTGCCTAGCTGGAATTCCCTTTCTTTATTTTTGCTTACTAAACTTAATCTTTCTTGTAGAAATTGATCCTATTGCTACCCAATCTTAACTTGTTTTGCAAACTCGTTGGTAACCTTCAAAGTCGCAAGTATAAGCTCTTAGAGCGTACCTCCACTGCTAGGTTGAGGTTCTTGAAATCACCAATTAGTTGTAGTTCCTCTGCCATCATTGCTTATATAGTAGTGATTTCCTACTTAAAGCATCTGCTACCACATTCACTTTACCTAGATGGTATGATAGCTCAAAATCATAATCCTTTAGAAACTCCATCAATCTCCTTTTCCTCACATTCAGCTTTTTCTTATCAAATAGGTACCGCAAACTCTTGTGATTGTTGAATACTTCGAACCTTGACCCATAGAGGTAGTGTCTCCAAATCTTTAAGAAAAAAACCATAGCAACTAACTCCAAATCATGGGTTGGGTAGTTTCCTTCATGTGGTCTTAGTTGTCTTTTAGAATAAACGACTACTTTTCTCTCCTGCATCAGCACGCATCCCAAGCCTTAGCGTCAGGCGTCATAGTACACATTAAACTTTTTCTCAAGATTTAGCATAATCAAAATGCATGCAGTGCAGTGGTCAACCTTTTCTTCAATTCCTAGAAACTATTCTCGCACACTTCATCGCAAATGAAAGCTTGACCCTTTTTAGTTAGCTTGGTCAAAGGTAACGCTAGCTTAGAAAATCCTTTAATGAACTTCCTATAATAGCCTGCCAAACCTAAGAAGCTTTTGTCCTCTATAATAGTTATGGGAGGGCTCTATTGCATAACATCTTCTACTTTTGTTGGATCCACAATAATCCCTTCCTTAGACTCCACGTGTCCTAAGAAGCTCACCTTTTCCAGCCAAAACTCACTTAGAGAGCTTTGCATATAGTTGTCGTTCCTTTAGTATCTACAACACAATCCTTAAATGCTCGACATGCTCCTCTTGAGTCCTGGAATATATCAAGATATCATCTATGAAGATTACCACAAAATGATCCAAGTATTCATGGAAGATTCGATTCATGTAATCCATGAAAATGGTGGGGGCATTCGTCACTTCAAAAGGCATAACTAAACATCATAGTGTCCATAACACATCTAAAATACCATATTTGGTATATCTTCCTTCTTCACTCTAATCTGGTGGTATCCCGACTGTAGATCAATCTTGGAGAATGCCTGAGCTTCCTTCAATTGATTCATGAGATCATCAATTTTGGGAAGCGGATACTTATTCTTGATAGTGACCTTGATTAGTTGGTGATAACCTTTGCACAAAAGCATTCTTCCATCCTTTTTCTTTAGTAGTAACACTGGTGCTCAACATGGTGATGCACTTGGTCTGATGAATTTCTTGTCCAATAATTCCTCCAATTGGCTCTTTACTTCTACTAATTCCTTTGGATACATCCTATATAGAGCTATAGAAACTGGACTAGAATAAGGTATAATATCTATGGTGAACTCCACTTCTCTCTCAAGTGGCAACTTTGTCACATCATTAGGGAACACTTCAAAGAACTCACATACCATTGGAATACTATCGACATTTGGATCCACCTCTACTTTGTTGAGAATAAAGCCATGTAGATTTGAAAGTTTTCCTCCATCTCACATTCAGAATCAATAGAATTCAATCTCGAAGACACATAAGCACTATGGTTAGTATTTTAAAAAATTAAGGTTTTATGATATTAGTCTAGGATGACATGGTTTGAAGACAACTAGTCCATTCCCAAAACAACATCTAAGTTAGACAAGGGAAGGCAGATTACGCTTATCAAAAAGTTTCAGCTTTCTATGGTTATAGGGAAATTAAACAAGCTTGGTTAGTAATTAATAGTATATCCGTAGGGGTACTAATATGTAGTTCATAAGATAAGGAAGTTATAAGTAAAGATAAACATTTAGCACAAGCATCTGATATGAATGAATTTGTTACACCTGAATCATATAATACATCTAATAGTTTACTGCTTATAATGCACTTACCTCGAATAAAATCATCGGATAAAGTAGTTTCAAACCCACTCAAAGTAAAAACCTTCTTGGTCACTCTACATTTCCTAGTGGTCTGACTTAGTGTGCCTTTCGTGAACTTTCCAACGTTGGCTACCTCCTTCTTTAGTGTCCAATAATATCTCGTTATATGTCTCGTCTTGCAACAATTGTGGCAAGTGATGGCCTTTTGCGGGCAATCCCTAAAAAGGCGGGGCCTGCCATACTTGAAACATCATATTGGAGTGTTGGCCTTAAAGCGTGGAGCTGTTGATAAGGAGTTCCCCACTGATTGACTCCTCTACACTAATCCAGCTCCACACTGTGGGGGTTTGTGATATGGCTTCTTCTATTGGTGGCTAAAAGTCTTCTTGAGATGTCTTTATGGACCTCCCGTTCTCCACTGAGCTTGCCTCACCCGAGTATTCTCCTTGTACTTTTGACACTTATTGATTAGGGTGGGAAAGTTAGTGATTTAGAGATATCCTATAGCTTGTTTGATGTTGGCCTGTAATTCATTCTCAAATTGTGAGCAAATTTCCTATCTGTCCTCTGCTCCAAAGTATGGCCAAAACTTTAACAACGCATCAAATTTAGCAACGTACTCACCCACAATCATGTTTCCTTGTTTCAGTTCTAGAAATTCTCTAGCCTTCCTCTAATGGAAGTTAGTAAGGAAATAGTTGTCTTGGAACTTTTGCTTGAACGTTTCCCAAGGTATGATGTCACCTATTCTCGGAAGTGTGGGTTTGATTACGCGCCACCAGTTCTTAGCCTCGCAATTAAACATGAAGGTGGCAAAATTCACTTTATGTTCCTCCAGGCATGCAATGGTAGTGCAGATCTTCTCAATCTCTATTATCCAATTTTGGGCTTCCTTCGGGTTAAAGGAGCCATTGAATCTTGGAAAATTGTGTTTTCTAAATGTTGTAAGTCCACTATACTCAATCGACTTATCGTCATGGTCTTGTACCATGCGTTCCAAAACCTAAGTCATGCACTCTAGCAATCTTTGTGTAGTGGTGTTAGCCGGCCCACCTGCCATTGATGCCTGAAATCACAAGTAACCCACATTCACTTGTTCATCATAATAATTTCTTAGTTATATTATGTTTTTCATAGCAAGACACAATATTCCTAGTAAACAATTTTCCACCCAACAATGTTGTCTATTACCTATAAAGTTAGGTCCAAACAAGTCCTTCACGTGATCCTCATTTGTAATCAGCGTGCCATCACACAATCTATCTTACACTTCTACTCAAATAGTGTAAGATTCAAACAATGTCACACAACACATACATGGTTAAGTCCATACCACAAGCTTGGTAGGATGAACTACTCTAATACCAACTTATTGTAACACCCTTTTTATTATTATAGAAATAATTTTTGAAATTTTCATCATTAACTAAAATATACAATATTTAATTATTGTTAACTGAAAATGCATAATAATTTTCATCATTCTTTCTAAAATAAAGTTTTTAAGGTAAAGCAAATCATATGGATGATAATAGTGTAAGAATTAAACAATAATGATAACAAATATTTCCCTCATAGTAGAAATTGAATAAACTAATACCTTAGGTGTACAAGTTCAAACATCTAATCAAGTACAAAATTATCTAGATTATAGATCATCACTTTTACTCTATTACATTCCATCATAACAATTTTACACAATGTTTATAAGTATACATAATAACATGCATTACGTCTCAAAACATTTCCCAAAAAAATTCTTTGAGGTCCAATCTATTGCCCAAAGGATATCGATTGTCTCTTCCCTGACTAAGTGTCATCTCTAATAATGGGGACCCACTCCCATCGTCCTACTAGGGGCTGCATTTGACACTTGAAAGTTGATGGCCTAGTGTCTACCATCTTCATCTGAAAAGTGAGGGTTGTAAGAGTGAGTCATCCATCCTCAAACACACAAAAACATGAGATAACATGAAATAAGGTAATATCGATTATCGCATATACTTTCCTCGCCGCATCATGCCTACTAAGATATTCTACTAGTCGTATTTTAGGATCCTCGATGTCTCTAAAACTTCTATCTCCAAGAGGAGTTACACGCAATGTATGATTTAATCCAAGATTTTCTCTTTTGAGTGATGAGCCGGAGTACATACCTTGTCTGGTACATCAAACTAGGATGTTCTCAATCGAATTATGGTAATGCTCCAGTTTGTCGGAGATGCTAAGCCGGTTATGTGAATCCCTCTGATCTTAGAGCCATCACAACTTGACACCTTATACTACCCCCAAGGACTCACAAAGAGCCTACAAACATTCCTCAAATATCTGTTGTAATCAACTCAAGCAATACTCCATTGTCGATTCTCACACGTAATCTTGTCATATCATTCATCAACTACTTCCTCCACCTTTGCGACCGGGTATTCATTCCAGGTACTAACACAACACAAGTCATCATATGATGTTTACTTCTATGATTTACCAGCCTTTCAAACTCTTAAGTAGATTACTTGTACAAATCAGGCTCTTAACCCTTTTTGAGGTTTAAGTCTTCTAATAAAGCATGAATATGCAAAATACTATCATCCACGCTAGGACTCATCACCATCAAGAAATTTCATACGTTTTCCTATTCTATTCTTGTTAAAATTCTATCACTCAAGACACTCAACTATATTCCTTTATCAAAATATGTATCAAACATAAAATTCCTCTTTGCTAGTAAAAGAGGCAATTGTTTATTCCTTACAATTTCAATTGTCATTTCTATTCTATAATAAACAACAATGATAACAATAATTAAGAAGAATTAAAATATTCAGCAAAGATAAGTAATTAAATAAAAGAATTTGAGCAATTAAAGTAGAATTTATTTATTCCCTAACATTGATGATTTTTCTCATTTTTCAAAATTATTTATTATTAACATAATTATTTTTATTGTATTATGTCCATTATTCGAGTTATGAATCATTAATTTTATAATATTTCATTCTTATTAATTTAATCATCATTATTTATTTATTTATTATTATTATTACACTTTTTTTTCTCTCTCCCCTCTCTTCTCTCCCTCTCCTTTTCTCTCTCTCCCTATTCTCTCTCTCTCTCTATTCTTCTTCCTCCTTCTCCTTTCCTTTCTCTTACGTTCTTTTCTTTCTTTTTTGCCAACCCGAGATCACAAAGTTCATAACATACCAATTTCTAACCTTTTTACCAATCAAAATTTACATAAAACAAAAGCTCATTATTTGAATAAAATAAGGGAGTCACAACCACAGATATAACATTCACAATATCAATTAAACAAACCAGGAATTCGAGGAGTAAAGGGTTTGCGATTTTAGTTCCACATAAAGAAAAAGAACAAGCAATAGAAAGGCAGAAAAATCCATCTACCTCTAACATTGCTCCAACTAGCTCTGGAAGTTTTGATGGCCACTGGAATCTCCAGCGAAAGGATAGGCTACTACGGCATCGGTCTTTTCCCTATTGTAGCTCTGCTTCCTCTAGAATCAAAAAGTCAAATGGGGTGGAGGCTCAAGATGGTGTTGTGAAAGGAGAAGGGGCTCAACCTATGATTGAATAAAAAGGAGAAAGATAGTAAGTTGTAGGCATAAAAAAGGAGGGCTCGATGAAGAAGAAAAAGGAACGCGTCTCAAGTCAGAGCAATGTGGCTCTTTAGCAGCCATTCATTCTTATGATCCAAGGTTAAGGTATAAGAAAGTGTGTTTAAGTAGCATTGAACGTACTCGCAACCCAACAATTAAGACGTTGGACGTTGGTGCCATGTCCCCAGTTTGAAACCCCTTAGGTGCATTTTCATTCTTTCTGTTGTTGTATTCCCTATACCTCATAATTACACTATATATTCAAAATTCTCCCCTAACTTCTCACGCGTGATGCCCAATCCAATTGGTTGAGCGCGTCTTCTCGTCTCTAGTCATCTGGGGTTTGAGCTTGGCTGGGGCACTTTTCGCTCATTTGTTCCTTTCTAACTCATATTTTCGGTTAGATAACTAATATACTTATTTTATGGCTTATTTATCATCACTGCCTTACTAGCCTAGTTAGTAAGCGCATTTTGCGACCTCTAGGCCTTGGATTCGAACTTGCTTGGCCAGTTGTCCATTTTAGCTTTCCTCTATTTCTTTATTTAATATATAAATATATCTATATACTTATTATTTACATAATTTAATTATTCTAAAATTTTAATTATGCCTTCTCTTTTTATTTTACATATTTTCCCCACCAATAATATCTTTTTATCTATTTACATTCACCTTAAATAATCT
>JAMLFT010008738.1:0-13404 GCA_026544285.1 Pachyrhizus erosus | reverse complement strand
ATATATTTTTAAAATATAAAAATAAAGAAATTTAAGTAAAGATTATTATACAATTTCATAATTTTTTTAAAGAAATATTTATTTATTAAATAACGAAACTATATAAATATATTAAGGCTAGAGTTTGATCTGATGATCATAAAATGCTGAGGATTAAGATAATGAAAAATAATAAAAAGAACAATATTACTCGACATAAAAAGAATAATAAAAAGGTTTTTAATCTCCTGTTGAGATATGGCATGATTTACATTAATACATTTATATTTAATTAAAAATTAAGAAATATATATTATAAAAATTTTGATAACTTATTTATGGTTTAGTTATTACTTTATTTGCATAAATTGTATATTTTGTATCTAACATTTAGTATAAATTAATTTAAATTTAAGTATCAATTTGAGTGCATTTAGGATATATTAATTTTAAGTATAAAATTACATAGCCAGGTCTATGGTTCCTTTTTTGATAAGTAGAAATGCGATGTATTTGAGTGATTTAGTCATATTTAATTGAATACTAATGTGTAACAAAAAATTAATATTAATTTTACTTTTTAAATTTATAAAATATATATTTAAATATATATTATAATTATAAAAATATATAAATAAATATTTTATAGTATCACAACATAAATATATATAATTACTTAAATATTTGTATAATTATAATATATATTATAATTAAATATATACTTAAACATATATTACAATTATAATTTTAAAAATATAACAATATATATATATAGACACACACCAATTATTTTGTATTATATAAGTTTATTTCGAGCAAATCATGATATGTATATCATTATTTTAGGCAATGGGCATACCATTATTTATAAAGGAAATTTATTTATTCGTTTTCATTTTTTAATTTATTTCCTATTAAATAAATTTATTTCAAACACTTTGCGTATTATTAATTGTAAAGAAACTCTATTTATATATGTTGAATTCTTATTTAATAAACTGTTAAATAAGATTATTTCATACAAATCATGAAATTTGTTTCCTTTGTTTAAAGTAATATGCATATTTTTTATTTATAAATTTTTTTATTTACTTATTTTTATTTATTCTCAAATAATTTTATTTTAGACAATATGCATATTCTTATTTATAAAGATCTAAATTTACTTATACTAAAATATAAATTATTATCTTCTTTTAGATTAATTTCAAAGTCAACTAAAGAATGTCATGGTATTGTGATCCTGTTGTGGCAAATTGATAATAACATGTTTTGAATAATGATTTTAAATAATTACTATTAATAAAAAAAAATCATGTGTTTTTATATTGTACATTTATATTTTAAATGCTTATTTATTCTCTTTAAAATTCATTTATTTGAGGAAATTAAAATTGTGATATTAAATCATAAATATTAAAAATGTGATATAAAATTATACATTTATTCCTCTGCATATGAAAATTAAGCATTATTTTTATAAATATTTTCATTTATTAATATTCCTCTATAAGTATTAATAATCAATAGTAATCATGAGTGTGAATTTATTTTATTATTTGAGGATAAGTGTAAGTAATAAAAAAAATGTACAAAACTATAACATAGTTTTTGTAAGCCATATAAAAGTAAAAAATAAAATAAAATCTTAAAAAAATTGCTGTGTGCATTTGAAAACCTTTTTTCTATTCACTCATATACTTATTCTTCTCTTAATTGATTAAAAATTCATTTATAACGCTTTTTAAAAAATATTCACACTGTATATCATTACAAACAATTAATAAGCTCACTAAGTTGGGCTTGTACTAAGTTTATTATGTTTATACAATTTATTTTACATCTAATACCTAAAATGAGGGGGGACAATTACAGTAAAAATTTCTTAGAAGCTGAACTAAAGAAAGTTTGTATCACAAAAAAAAAAAAAAAAAGTAAAGTAAACTTGTACTTATTAAAATATATTTTATTAATCATGAACAATAATAAATTCATGATATATTTATTTTGAGAATATTAAAACCAAAGTACTAAAATCATATGCTTAAACTCAAATAATATGAAATCATGACATTATAATGAATATCCTATCTAGATAATATTAATAGTATTAAATATTAAAATTTTATCCATTTTAATATGAAAATTGAACAAATCTAAGGTTATATTGTTTCTTTACTGTAATTCTGGAACTTAAAAAATTAATAAATAAGTGTTAAACTTTAGTTAGATTTGAGAACCACTTCTCTAATCTAGTTGAATATCTATGACATCTATTTATTATCTTCAGTTTAAAAAATTATCTCTAGACAAATCAAAGACAAAACATGCATCAATTATCATATCTCAATCATTTACCTATCATAACCACATAAACTTGAGGCTTAATGAATATTCAAAAACAAAAACTCATGTAGATAAAAATACAAAAATAAAGTCTAAAAAAAAAAAGCATTTCCATCCTTTTTCCCAATATGGACTTGACTTTGAGCAACAATATTTATAAATCTTGACATCAAATTCTGTAAAAAACAATCATGAGACACAATGGATAACTCAAGATATTATGAAAAATAAACTTAATCAAATTTCTATAATATTATGTCTAATATGATTTGAATAACACAAAACTATGTAAAGCTTTATTCATTAAGCATACTTTTTTATCCGTGCAAAGAACTGTCAATAAACACACAACATCATATTAAATAATATGCAATAGCAAGTCAACATACAACAAGGTTAGTAGCCTTAGGTTGGTTGAGTCTAACCCTGCAAAATCATTCAAAAACATTATACATCATAAGCAATGGGGTAGAAAAGTGTCAAAGAAAAAAAATACGAATGTGCTCAAAATTTATTAAACCTTGTTGATAATTGAAATTTGAATTTTTTCAGGTAACTAATGACAAAGGATCGACAACACCCTAGAAAAAGGAGGAAGATACCGAATCAATGCTTTGAGCCAAAATTTAAATTATTATTTCTTTAATAATATACTTATATATGTTTTTATTAAATTTAAATTTAAATTTAATTTTATATATTATTAAATTGAATAAATCATAAAAATGTGTTGATTCATAACACATGTTTAGAAAATATTGTTTCATGAAAATTAAATAAAAAAATATATTAATTAATTTTTTGAGAACAGATATAGGTACAAGCACGAGACAAATAGTTACATACTTATCCTCATTTCTATTTTAAAATATTGGATGATATCTATATTTATACTTATACCCGATTAAAGCAGATATTTCTTGTCAAAAACTAGATGAGTATATATAGATATAAATTTTTTTGTCATCCTTATTGAAAACCAAAAAATAAGAGAGGTTAAAGATCATAGAATGAAAACATGAATGTGGTAATTATAAGTAATCGTTATTGATAAGACCACTATAAATAGTTAATGCATTATTGCATATGAAAAGGAACTTTAACATCAAAATTTAAATCAATTTATTTATCATTTTTACATTTTATTGTTTTATCATCCAAATAAATTTTACATCTTATTTATTGGGTTATACTTTCTTTTGTCACCTACACCAAATGCTTTCTTAAGTAGTTTAAAAATCCACATTTTAAGAACAGATTTTCCTCTTCAATATCAATCTTTTGCAATAATTTTGGAATCAACAAACCCCAAGAGTTAATGCTATACAAAAAACATAAAATGATTGCATAAAAAACTATAAACCCTAAAGAAAGCATAGAATTTTAAATTAAAAAACAAAAATTATTGGATATTAGTAGAGAATAAACATATTATCTTTAGAGAGTTGATGTAAAAATATAAAAATAAAAAATAAATATATGAATATAAACACAGATAAAAAGAGAAATCTAGAAAGATAATTCTAGTTGAATAATTTCAATAATACAATAATCTTTATTACCCTAAATAAAATTATAAATATATTTTTTATAGGAATTATAAATATACTAATAAATATTACCTTAATGTTTTCAATTAAGAATATATATTGGTCATAATTATCTTCAAAGAATAATAGCCTTGATTAATATTTAAAGAAACATAATAATTTATAATGAATAGAACGTAAATCAGTTATACATGTAAATTATATTATTAACATAATAATAAAATAAAAATATCCATTATTATTTGTAACATTAATATTACCATTTAATTTCAAATAATAATTTATTATCATAAATTATCATTACAAAACATAAATAATATAAATTATTTTAAAATAATAAAATAATGATAATAAATACAAAACATGACTATAATTTTAATTTTTTTTATTTTTATTTTTTTAATCAATATAATACATATTTACGTTAAATTATTATAATAAACACAAAGTTTACCATAATTGATCAAAATGTTCTTACGTAATAAATTACCTGGGTTAAAGTTTGTTAGCAGAAAACTGATTCAAGGTGAAGAGATTTGTAATTTTTTTTGTTAACATATGATATCATGAACAAGAAAATATTATTTAACTTTTCAATGTAAGGAATTCTTTATCGAATTTCTGAATTTATGCTTATTAACTATATTTTGTTTTTTTACTGTAATTCTTTCAAATCAAATCTCAAATGTCTAATGATTTTAATTGTTAAATTTAGAAATTAAGAGTATCTCTAATAGTATTCATTTAAGCAATCACTTTATGTTCTTAAGTGAGTTCAAAGTAGAGCCCACCATATCATATCACAATTAACCAATCCGCTCACATTTTACTACTATTATACAATAGTTAGACAACACACTTTTTTGTACTTTTTTTTTTTATTTACTCTTAAATTTATTTCACCATTAAAAAGCTAATTTTTTAAAGCTATAAAAAAAATATCCATAATCAATAGTTCCTTATACAAGAAAGTGTTTGAATTTAAGCAATCACCTTGCCATCTAGATCAGGCTCCAAAGAAAAACAATGGAAAACAAATAAATAAATAATGATTCTAGTTTAAGCAACTCATTTAACCAACTATAATATAATTTCTTTGATAATAATAATAATAATAATAATAGTAATTTAACTTCACAGTGATTATAATTTACTAGATATCTTAACTATAACAATCAGATTAATAAGAAAATTTTATGAGCTTTTAAATCGTTAAATGCTATTTTTTTCATAGGTAATGGAGATAGGGAGCAAGTACCACAAAGTTGTCAGAAGCTAACCTTGAATATTTTATCATTTCTAGGTAACGTGAAATTAAACTGCAGTGTCATTCTTAAATTCTTGAAATTAGGTTGCAATGTCATTCTTACAAACCACAGCACACGGAGCATATTACACAAGTGGCACATATGCAATAGTCTAGTTTCTACTTTATACACAACTATAAGTGGTTTAATCTCATTGGCGATGTCCTTCTGGAAGAGGAACCACTTTGTGGTAGGGCACTGTCCTTTGTGGTAAAGATCCATCTTCCTCATCATCATCAAATTCCAACAAATAACTGTTCCAATCACCTCGGAGTGTAAACAACCATGGCATGGTAACAAACAGAACAGTTGAAGCAAATAAAAAAAATGAGAAAACAAAGGGTCCAGATCCAAAAGCACAGTTATTTCTTTTGCTGTGTTGTTTTAGATTATATTAATCCCGAATTCCTGATAAATGCTTCAACCCATCTAATAAAGTGATGTGCAAAAACTCTTATATTATTTTCATTAAGCTCAAACTTGCATGATCTTATTTATACCCTACTTCAATTGTCTTTATTATGCTACTTTGGATTTGGAGTGTGGACAGCACAACTTGATGGAAGGCATAACCCATTTTCCTTCCATAAATTTATAAAGAGAGATGTTAAATCCTCTTTAATCATCAGCCAAATAATTCGCTTGTGCATTAAATAGCTTCTAAAGTTCCAAAAAGAATGATAGGATCGTTGCATATCATTAAATGTGTGTATTGTTTTATCAGGTTCAGTTATTTCATGTTATTAAGCTTTATAGGAGCAATTATTATCTAAAATTTGTATAGAAAATATCCTGTAGGAAATAAGTGGCCAAAGGAATGTATTTGGAAGTTCTTTGGACAGTTATTTTCTGTAGTTGTTAAAACTCAGACAAATTCTGCTGTAATTTTTTATTCAATTAGTGTGCCTAAATCCAAATTTCAGTGTTTTATCAAACAACAAAGGGAAAGACTTGTGCGTTTAACAGTTTTCAAAATCAACCCCCCTCTTGGACATTAATGTTCTATTTAGATTCGAAGTGAATTAGGGGAGAAAAGAAAAAAAGAAATAAAAAGGATAAAATAAAAAATATCATAGACAATATTTGTTGTTTGGATATATAAATAAGGAAAGTATAGACATTTCCTTTTGTTTATTTGCATGAGTAGGTGTGTGAAAATAAATAAATTACATACAAAGTTTTATACCAACTAAAAAATGTTAAAATTTACTACATTATTTTTTCTTACATAAAATTATTTATTATTTATTTACTTTGTTATGTTATAAAAAAGTTTATTTAATTTTCAAGAAAACTAAAACAAAAAGAAAATTAGCTTCCCTCCCCATTATAGCTTTCCTCTTTATTTCCATTAAACCATACAAAGGGTTAGAAAGTAAAAACAAATCATTATGCCATTTGATTTTCTGTGGCAGTGATAAATAATACTTAGAATTAAGCATGCATTCCAGGTAGCCTTAACAGGGAATACTTACTCCTCGGTCTTCCTCTGCACAGTTGCAAAATGTTGGAGAATACCCCAGAACATGCAAAATAATACTGATCAGTATTTAGTTAGAATCACAAAAGTTATAACTTGGAAGGATTAATAGACTACAAATTAATGGAAGTCAGGAAATCAATAACTAATCCCACTGTATTAAGAAAAAATGAGAGAATTATTACTCTGCGATGGCCTTGAACAACTGTTGCTTTATAAAGTGCAGTTGTTCCGGGATAGACTGCCAAAACATGTTTTCCAGGAGGGAAATCTGGAGCACTAGAAGGATCATTACTCTTGGGGAAAGGAATGATATTTGCCATGGGAAGCTTGTATTGTCTGAAAGCAGCAAGAGAAACCAATGAAAATAAACACGTCATTTAAATGCAGTAATAATTGAAGACATGTTGGAAAGAAATTCCCATATAAATTTAAATTAGCGCCTCACGCAAAGCAAGTACATGACATGAGCACTCCAGATAAACATGACAAATTTCCTAATAGGTTACCTTTGCCCACTGCTTTCTTCATCATCACCTGGTTCCTCATCTAGTACTTCAAATCTGTAAAATCATGCCACGCAAGAACAAATGAAGTAATGGAAAGAACAAATACAAAAGATTAATATCAAAATGGGTACTATTCTTTCTGTCAATGATTACAAACCATACACAAACAACAATAACTTGAACAGTAAAAAATCTGAGCTATTCATACAGGTTATAGTTGCTCACATGAGAAACTCATTTAATTAGGTAAGACACAGTCAAGCAGACTTAATTCAAACAAGGAGCTTTTGAATGATCTAGGCAAGGCAAGGCAAGCATGGATCAAATTTAGTCACCAGTCCACATATGAATGGTAGTAACCTAGTATATAACCAATTTAATACTTGACTTAGCACTCTTTTTTCCTTTGTGAAAAAATAGCCTTCCTACATCACTAGCAACAAGTATATTTTCAAGTCACAAAGCAGGCCAAGCTTGTCATTAAGATGGAATAGGCTAAATATATACTTGTTAGAACTCAACTCACAATATAATACCCTGCATTAATGTCTTTAAGGAATCAATGTGGTATAAGCTTTTCTTGAAAAATAAATAGGGATATTTACACTAAAGACTCTTAATTTAGCACTTTACACCCAAAATCCCTCTTATTTGGGAAATTACTGCCCTTTACTTTATGCACTGTTCTTACACCCCTACACACTTTGTTGTATAAGAAATTACACATACCTCCCCTACATTCCATCAAACCACACACAAAGTCCCCTTGTAGATATTATAAAGCACGCAATTCCCCAAACAATAGTGTTAGTGTAATAAGCAATAACCACAGAGGAGGTGAGTAATTACCCCCGTATTAATACTATGCAAATGAAAAAACACATTTTATTGATTTCATGAACTCAATAGTTGACTACTAATTACTAAATATGTATACTTACTCCTTTAATTCCTTATCAAAATGAATCACTTTTACGACAAACCATTCGTCCTTATCGGCATTTCGTGGTGTGACCCTAGCTGCTACCTGAGAAGTGACATGAAATTAACTTAATTGAATAATCCTTGAGATGCTTTATGTAATAGTATTTGCCTGAAAATGTACATCAAGAGAAAAGGGAGCTATGTCTGTGAAAATGTTATTACAATTAATGACTTTGTGAGAGATTCTGACGTTTATGCATAGAACCTGTTAGTTCTCAGTTTTATTAACTTCCAAATGAATAACAAAGTTATAACTGTGTAACAGCTGAATTTACAAATTATAACTGAATTTCCAACAGCTGTAAGCTTTAAATGAAGTAACAGAAGCAGTTTAACCTAGACAAGCTTATCAGATGGAATCTACTGCACACATGTGCAGTATAATGTGACAGAAAAAAAAAACTTATCAATGAAAAGTAACAGAGCGTTCAATTTTACTGATTTGTATTAATTAAACTTCAGTGCAAATGCATACCTGTTCACCTTTAAGACTGGCACAATTCTCAAGTTGATTTCGCATACTAGGAGTTAGCCTTGTAATGTCGGATTCAGTCTTCACTCGTTTCCTTTTCTGCTCATTACCTTCTGTAACCCAAGTACTGTCAGCTAGACAAGGTATACAAAAGCTGGCATCTCAAGGGAAATGAAATCATAATAATAACAAATAGTTTAACAAAATTATTTGCTTCAACCAAAATACTTCATAAACCCTTCCACATATTTGTATGTATTTTTGATTCTCGTGTTTGCATAGCTTTGCATCATCAACTGAATGTTGTACAAAAACATTACCACATTGTTGGGGAAGCAATGCATCACCATGCATTTAGCTGGGGATAACAACAGGACGAAAAAGCACTCATGCTAATGAGTTATAATTTTGGCTAATCAGCACCTTCAAATCATGATTTCCGTAGATATACCCAGCACTCGTTTCCATTCTCCTTCCACCATATAGGTAGAGAAGGAATGAATGTAAATACAAATGAGTCGATTAATACACAATTTTAAGTTTTACTTAAAATTACATGTTAGCATGCCCTCCCTCCCCTTTTTTCTTCGTCATGTAGCCGGACTATACAAGATTGACCAACATGGCAGCAGAGATGTCAACTATATTGATGAGTATCCAAAGCAGAAGACTTTACCTTTTCCTGGAAAAGAAAAAAAAAGGAGGGAGAGAAAAAATCTTAAACAACCAAAAAATTGCAACATCCTCTAACAAATCAATGGAAATTTGGCATGTAGTTGTCACAAAGATTGTCAGACATATTATATTTTTCCTTCCTCTTTTTGTTCCTCATTTTATTTGCTTCCTACTTCCCTCCCCTGGAAAAGCAGAGCTCTAATGCTTTAGATACTTGCTTTGGTTCTACAATGTTGGTCAATCATACCTAGTCCCTTTGGTTAACCCATAAAACACAAATAAGAAGGAAGTATTACGAGAAAAACATACTAAGAGGTTCTGATCTCTTGATAGTATTTATTTTATGGATGAATTCTAAATGTATAGCTTAAGTACAGAGGCGATAATGTATCAAGTGAAAGACAAATATATTTGTCACAGATTTGAGACAAACCTATTCTTCTTCGTGTTTGCCCTTGTGGACCCGTAGGCAGTAGGGAATCAATTTGGCTTATCAGTAAGTTGGAGATACTGCAACCAAAATCAATATCAAGAATCATATGCTATAGAATGCCTAGCCTGGACAGAGTATATTAAGTTACACTAATGTCAAAATCCATGGCTTAATGATTTTCAGCATAAAAGAAAATAAAATGCAATTCATATAAAGTGCTTCAGAGGTACAGACAGATTAAACTTACCTTGCTTCACTTTCTGAAAGATCTTTAGCTTGAGTGTACAATGCTTTAAGCTTTGCCAACGAGTTATCCCCAGGCTTCTCAACCATTTCAGGAGCTGCATTGAAATGACAAGAAACTATCAACAACAAAATACAGAGACATAAATAGAGAATATAAGAAAAACTGAACATCAGATCATGTTTTCTAGATATGGAAACAAGTAGAGCCATTCTGGTCTAGCACATACTGAGAGTCTTTGGCCTTGGCCTTGTCAAATTAGAGCTGTTCTATTCTACCCCATGGTTCCCAATGACTGACTAACTCAAATCATGATATTTCAAGTTTCATATCAAAAAGACTGAAAACTAAAGCAAGTGACATTTAAGTTTCAACTAATAATGTTTAGTGTGTCATTTTCTTAATTTCACTAAAACCACAGAAAGTGTTGTGAACAGACAATCCCAAAAATTTAAGTTTTTTGTTAGGCAAATATATACATGAATGATATTGCATCATATCTCACAGATTCCCTCACTCAAGAGCCTTTTGGGCTTTGAAGTGTGCATAATGCACTAGCCCACCTACCTTGCGCTAAAATTCAACTTTTTATTAGAATGAGGGAGACAAGGATCAAAATGTAGAACAGGGGACACTCTTATACCACATCACGAACCAACAAATCCAAAAGCTTAAGTTGTTAGATTAAGACACATGAATCATTTCACATTACATCTCAAACTGAAAGAATTGTTTGTTTCTCTAATTCGATAATATTTCCAATAACTCTTTCAAAGTTAACCAAATCAACATATACTTTCTGGCTGCTACAACTCGGGTATCTAATAAATTACCCTTTTAAGCCAAGGTAGTTCACAAACAGAAGCAAACACTAAATACATGAGCAATATGCATATCAAATGATATTGATTATTGAAGACCCAAAAATACCAACAACAATAGAAACAAAACTCTTATTCCACTAGATGAGGTTAGCAACATGGATTACACGACACTGTTAGGCTCAATTAAAAGCCAAATTCTTAGAGAAATTATTAACCATGAGATTCCTTTTAACAATTTCCTTTAAGGTCTTTCTTGGTCTAACCCTACCCCTTTTCACAAGACTAGAAACCATGCAATCTAGTATTGTCACAGGTACTTCTTTCCTTTCACAAGTTATGACTTCATTCATAACCACATAAAAGACAAAAACCATTGCCTTTCAACAATATGCATATTGGAAAGAATGAGGAGGGACTTCATGACACAGTGCTCAATAAAGATCAGTCCCCAATGCTCATGTATCTTCTTACTATTTGGGTTTTACAATACATCACTAACATATGTGGACTATGTTAATATTGGCCCTTCAAAAACATATTTCAATGTGCTTAGAATGACCACTACTGTGGTGGACAATGAACACATTCATTGTGATTTAATTATACATGATTTTATTTCAAACAAGGGTATCTGAATGTTTTCAAATATTTGGGTAACTTAAAGCCCTTCTATTAAAAATCACCAACTCTTATTAAATGTAAAACATTTTAATTTGGAAAAATAGCAAATAAGAATATAACCCAGTTATAGCATTTAGCTATAACTTTTTAGCAGAATTGTTTGCTTGCTACGTAAAGATCTCTGAATATAACAAAATGTTATGATTTATGGAAAGTGATTCACTTTTATAAAGCAATAATTAGCAGCTTAAGCCCTCATGCCATCATTGTTGCAACACTTAACAAAATAAACCAAGAAAAAGGCAGACATGCTGAAGGAAAAATGATATAAAACCGAGGTTTTAAGTTACTGCAGAACTCTAACTTGGCTAAAGCTGTCCACTTTTCATAGTCATATGAGCATGACATATTCCATTTGAAGTTTGAACATGCATATTAGTAAACAGAAAACAACAATAACCATGTCTTTTTCCACTCCCACAACATGCTGTCTCTGTTAGAGGTTAAATTGATGATCAATCTGTCATTTAGAGCAAAGTCTATTTTAAATGTTTCTCTAAATATTTTCTCTTGAGTCAAACCACAGTCCACATGCCCATTAAGTTTCTTTAGAGCTCCCTTCCAAACTCAGATTCAAATCCAGGCTATGAAACTGAAACCTAGATTTCGCTCAGCCATCTCAGATCCCAGCCCAACCTGAGGTCTGGACACAACTTCTAGAAGCTTCAGTGAATCATGCTCAACACATCCTTGAACTGTTACAGATATCCAAGGATCCTACCTAAGGTATGAAATATTCTCTCCAATAGCCTTACTCGAAACTAACTTTCACATGGAAGTTCCCTTTTAAATACCTATCCCTCTGCTCTGCGACCATCAAGCTCCATTGCACAAATGCATAAAAGCACCTTAAAAGCAGCATCCCACTTGCAATTTAGATCTTGCTAACAAACACTTTCTTAGGTATCCTTCAATCCTTAAATCCTTAGGTTTCCATCACACTTTCCACAACCAAACTACCTTAAGCAAGTTTCTCACCATTTTCTCTCATACACTACCCTTTCCAATCTTTCTATCTTAATAGCAATCAACACAAGCAACTCAATCCTTCCATGTATGAAACATGAAGACACACTTCAGCATCCATGTTCGTGAAATTCAAACACTAAAAATAAGTTCAACAAAAATAAAAATAAAAAAAAAATCACCCTTCTAGAAACACTTAAAAATCATTTAAAAAAAACATTCTCAGCCAGCATGCTCAATAGTTTTTTTTTCCTAACTTCAATTTATCCAAAACTAAAATGGACAACAAAAACAGAAGAAACACCTGATTTGTAAACATACATTAACACGATGAACCTTAAGCATCAAAAAAAGGACGAACATTAAAAAAAAAATAATAACGATTAGAAAGAGAGAGAGAGAAAAAAAAAAACTAACTTGCTTGAAGCTTCTTGTGGAGCTTGTTGATCTCTGAGAGAATCTCCTCCTGTTCTTTCCTCACCCGATCGAGATCCTTCGAGTTCTCCAATATCGAGACAATGTCCGGCGACGACATCGTTTTGATCGCGAAACAACAACCACGACACAACACCAGATTCTTCCAACGATTCTGCGCTTGCCCCCTTCTTCCAACGTTCTATCAAAATCCGAAATCGAAAATTGAGAGCGGAAATCGAAATTTCCGATATTTATTTATTTTTTTCGTCAAATTTTGAAAAGTGGGATATTTTGTTTTTGGCTTCTGTTTTTAGTGTTTTAATTTCAATTGGTTTAGCACTTCATTTGTTCATTTGAATTTTACCTTTTATTTAAATCCAAATTTTAAAATTTATTAGATTAAATTATATCTTTAGTCTTTATCTTATTTTTAAGATTAATTTTTGTGTTTTATCTTTAATATATTTTTATTTTTTATCTTTTATATTTAAATTAATTTAAGCCTTTTAAAATATTAAAAAAAAATAATTTTGAGAT